>JBAGKK010133593.1:0-24664 GCA_037177015.1 Euceroptres primus
ACTATATAATAATAATAATAATCTTATAAAGTCTTAAAGAATATTTTCTTTAAAACTTTCTTAAATTGCTATAGCAAAACTAAAAAAACTGTAAAAGATTATGGAAGAATTCAGAAGAATCTAGAAGATTGCAGAAGATTCTGGAACAGTCTGGAATATTTTAGAGAATTTGTAGAGATTTCAAAAAATTTCGTGAATCTTTTGTAGGTTTTGGAGGAATCTAAAAGATTCTGGAAACCTTTAGAAGATTCTAGAAGAATATGGAAGAGTTCAGAATATTTTAGAGAAGTTTATAAGTTTCTGGAATAGTTTATTATACTTTGAAAAATTTAAATAGATGTTGAAAAAATTGTTAAAGAGTAAGAAAATTCTGAGAGAGTCTGGAAGATTATGGATCAGTCCGAAATTCTAGAGGATCCTAACAGATTCGCAAAGTTTTTTGAAACTTATGGAAAATTCGAGAAGAATTTGAAGGATCTTAAAAGAGTCTAACGGATTTCAGAAGACTATAGAAGAGTCTAGAATTTTAATCGATTTGAAATAAGTTTTGAAGATTTGTTAGGATTTTAGGAAATTTTGTGAATCTTTTGTAGATTTTTGAGGATTTTCGAATGATAAACTTTCAGCTTATGACACACCAAGTCTTTGCAGAAAGTTAAGTTTAATAAGTTTAATCGGAGAACAACATTTAAAAAAACCGCTGCCAAGAAGTTTGGGTGCGTTCATTCTCTGATGTATTTCAATTGTGATCATAATTGTTTTGATGATGTAAGCCAATACAGAATTTCAAAATTAAGAAAGTTTTCATCTTACAAACGGTAGACAAATTTCCAAATTTTTCCATATTCATAATTAAATTTGCTCATAGAAGTTTTTTAAATACATCAATCAATTTGTATCATCAAAGTGTAAATATCATACAATATTATTGTATCACTAAAATTTTAAAAAAATTTACTGAAAAACAAAAACTTAAAAAATCAAAAAATGTTCACAGAGCAAATTTTTTTTTTTGGAAGTAGTTATAATCATTTATTCAAATTATATATAATAAATATCACCCCTTGCTTTAAAAAAATTTGGTTTATAGAGTTTTCTATTACTTTCAAATCTGAGATAAAAATTATTGAAAATTTCGAATTTTTCGACTTTAGTTTTTAAAATATCAAGAAATTGACTAAATCAACCTATATCTTTTACATTAAACAAATATGTATTTCATAAAACTCTACGTATAAAATTTTTCGTCATCAATATAATCAACATTGAAAAAAAATTCACACCTAAAACGATTTTTGAGAAAATTTCAAAATTAAAAAAACGGATTTCACCTTACCTGATCTGACTGTAAACTTTATCAATTATGAGCATCATGGGGAACTACAATTCCACCAAATTTCGTGAGCCTAGCTCAAATGGTTTTTGAGTTATTACGAAAAAAGTAATGATGACACACACACATACACATCCACACACGGACATATTTTAAAAACCTCATTTTCGGACTCTTGAGGTCGAATTATGTCGAGAAATGTCGAAAAATTGAAATCGAAAATTTTCATCGATATAAAGCTTCCTCTATGAGGAAGCAAAAATTGAAAAAAATATATAAAATGATAAAAACACGACGTCAATCGGACAAATTTTATTGGTGTAAATTTCCCAACGGTTTAAATATAATAATGGTAAGATATACAAAAGTTTTTTTGGGACACATTTAGATAAGATTTATCTCTAAATCGTGAACTTATGTTTTCTATTTTTAATTTATCTATGGGCAATTCTTTTGTTGGCACATGTTCGAAATAACTTTCTTTGTTTATTTTTTTGGATGTTTGAGTTTTAGTTTATTCAAAGGCACTAAAAACCTCTTTAAAATGAGCATTCAACTGAAAAAAAAATTTCAATAGAAGCCAAGAAATTAGAATTTCAAGAACTTTACACGTTTTCGCCGAAAACGTGTAACGTTCCAACGCTTTTGAAATTGTAATTTCTCGGCTTCTATTGAAAATTTTTTTTCAGTTGAATTCTGATTTTGAAGGGCATTTTAGTGCCTTTGAATAAACTAAAACTCGAACATTCAAAAAAAATTTTTTAAAAAAGTTATTTTGAAAAACGTGCGTGAAACTGTAACGTAACCAACAAAAGAATTGCCCATATAGATATTCTCATCCTGAATCTAATGGTTGATGTATGGAATATTTCTTCTTGTACTTTTTTGTACTTGTACTTGTACTTGTACTTGTACTTGAAATTGTACTTTTTGCGTGTTTTCACGATTATACTTTGTTACAATTGGAACTACATACTTCTGCAACGAACAACGATTGAAAATTTCACTTCAGTTTTGTATGGAAATTCATCTCGAAAATTCGGAAAATTTTAAAATTCGCTACAGACAGTGAAATTTCAACAGATTTTAAATTAAAATAGCTCGTTGGACGAAGAATTGAGCGGAATTTCAAACTATTAAGAGGACAAAAATCTTGGGAATCAAAGAATATTATTAAATCCTTATCAAAGTTGAAGAAACTTGCAAAAAATGAAAAAATACAGTATCTTTTCAACTGTAACTTCATAATTTTTTATTTAGAAAAAGTATGGTTGAAAAGGTCTGTTTTTTCCCTTTCAAACAAAAAAAATTCAAAATCGTTTGAAAAATGGCGGAGTTACGAATTATTATATACAGTTTCTTCCAAAAAACGGGTTTTTGGCTAAAAAACGAGGTTTTTGTGGTTTATGGGAAATTTCAACTATACAATTTTCTTTAGTTTTTCAAGACCTACAACGTATACTATGTCTTGATAAAAGTGCATTTAGTTCTTTTTATTTTGTAACACAGTGAAATTTATGAAATTTGAAATTTATGAAATTTGAAATTTATGAAATTTGAAATTTATGAATTTACGAAATTTATGAAAATTTATGAAACATTCCATAACTATTTCCACAAATAAAACATCCTCCCACCTTTATCATCAAACAAGAAACACTCATCAGAAGAGGCATCCAAACATTAAACTATTTTTTCCAATACTTTTAAGTACACCAAACAAAAACTCACCTAGACTAGCAGTCATAGCCTCCAGGTCCTTAGGTTTACGTTTCCTAGGTCTTCCCTTTTGCCTGGGTGGTGGAACGTTGGTGCCAGACCCATTGAAATAAGAGGGCACCTTGGGGGGCGAACCTGTATCAGGACCAGACGGTGTTGTTGGTTGGAGAGGAACAGGACTCACGTGGGTATGCTGATGAGGATGCATGGTGTGATGTGGATGGGGGCCATGGGGTCCATGAGGATGATGGTGCAAAAATTCCGGGGAGGGGAACGGTTGACCCGGATAATGTGGTCCCGGAGGATACACAGGAACTGGCGGACTCTGGGACGGATGCATTTCTGCTCCCATTTCGTAATGGAGTCTACACAAAACAGTCCCATCTCTCATCCCAAAATGGTCCCCTTTTGTCAAGGGCACTCCACAAGCAGCACATGAAAAACATCTCACATGAAACACCAGCTCACGAGCCCTCATCACCAATTCGGAAGCAAGTATCGCTGCTTGACATCTTGCACACCTCTTCATACTTCCAAACATTCTGAAACAGAAAAGGAATTCATCACTAATCTTTTGAACTTAGTTTAAAATAATAATTTTAATAATTTAGTTTAAAGTAATCGTTTCTAACATTGAATGTTAACTCTGGCTTTAGGGTCAGAATAAATCATTCAATTACTTTTTAATTGAACCAAACGTTTCGACGCACAATAGTAACCCTCATCAGGGGTTTTTGTTTATTCTGAAAAACATTTACAAAAACTTTTTCTGGAAATTATTCTGAAATATTATTTCAGAAAATCTGGATCTTATTCTGAAAAATATTTACAAAAACTTTTTTGGTATCAGGGACGCAGTGTATGAATTAGTTTAAAAAAATTTGTTGGCAGAATAATATTCTTTGGTGAATTTCACAGTTTGAATGTTGTAAGAGTATATTTGATATAGAGTACACTTGGTATAATACAGTCTTAAGTAATTTTGTAGAGTATGCAATATGATTTAGAGGAAATAAGAAATAAAAAATTGTATTGTCCTTACAATAATTGGACAAACTTATTTGTTTTAAACAATTAATACATTTTTTTGTAATATAATTTTAGAATTTTCCAATTTGGTTCAGTATTCTTATATAATAATACCTTTGGCAATGTTTGCAAAAATTAAAAAATGTGTTGTCCTTACAATAATTGGACAGTTATTAGTTTTATGCAACTAATAAAATTTGTAGCATAACATAAGGGTCTAGTCTAGTACAATTTTAAGTAACTTTGGTACTTTGGTAACTTGGTACGGTTCACAGAAATTAAAAAAATGTATTGTCCTTACAATAGTCAGATGAACTTATTTGTTTTAAGCAACAAGTAAAATTTGTAATGTAATATAATGAAGTGGTAAATTGAAATTGGAGAGTATAATTGGAGAGTATAATTGGAAATATTAAAGAGTATAATTGGAAAGTACATTTATTTCGCGTGTTTAGATTGCGACTCTCTGGGCATATACTTTTGTACGTTCAGAGACTATATATGCGGTCCTGAGTGTTGGCCTAAGAGTGCTCGCTCGTCGCTTTAAATCCGGTTCAAACTGGATTTTAATAGCGCTCACTAAGTGGCCGTCTACCCCCGAGGCCGGCCACTTTACGGGAGATGAGTGTAATAAATTTTTCTTAAAAAGAATAATAGTGAGTATCCAAATTTGAAATTCGACTTATAATTAATGAGATTTTTGTCAACTAACCTTGTAGAAATTGGTAAATGCTTATGTATTATGACAGAATGAATTGTGGAACAGTTCGGTTTGGACGTCTACTTCGTTTGAAAAATGCATGAAAACTGATAGCTTGGTTAGTGTTTTTCAAGGGATTATATCACCTTGACCTACTAAAAAATGAGGCTTTCTTATGAATTTTTTTCTCCGCTACTAATAAAGCAACAAAAAAATGGTTTACACGTTTATTCTATATGACATTAGGTGTACAAAACAATTTTTTTTATTTAATACAAAATGGCGGCGTAGTAGTAGCTAAAACGGCGACGCTTTTTCTTTGAGGAGTTCCATGGCGGGCGGCAGCAGAATTTTTAAATAGCACCTAGTATAAAATAAAAAAATTTTTCATTATCTAAATTAGTTTTTCTAATGCGGTATACAAGACTATTGAAAAATATTGATTTTTTGCAAAATAGCAGCAGTTTGAAAAAAAAATTTTTGTTTCTCAATAAAAAATCGAACTTAATTTGTTTATTAAAAATGTTATTGTTTGTCAATCGTGAAAACCGTGTGTACTGCTTAAGATAATCTATCTAAGAAGCTACAGTTAAAATTTCAAGCCAATCAAATGAAAATTGCTCGAGTTATACTGCCCGCCATATTTTTGCTGCTTTATTAGTAGCGGAGAAAAAAATTCCTAAAAAAGCCTCATTTTTTTTAGTACGTCAAGGAGATATAACCCCTTAACGCGACAAGCGGAAGTTTTTTCCCATAGGTTCTTTTAGGAAAGGAAAAGTGGTTCTTTTTTGGAGACAGCGCACAGTGGGAAAAAATGAATTTTTTTGTTTCAAAATAACGTACAGCCCACAAATCTTGACCAATTTCGACGGAAAAAATTTGACAAAAAAGATGATAAAATTTTCCAGAGAGTTATCGAGCCTGATTTTTGATTTAGTTTTTCAATTTTTTTATAAATAAATAAATATAACGAAAAAATGGCCATTTTTTCTATTTGACGTTCCCGGTGCTCGTCAATAATAGGAAAATTTTTGCAATCGCCTACGTTTCATAGAGTAACATTAGTTAAAGATGTTCCATCATGATATTGTGAACAAAAAAATTTTTTATAAACAAATTATTTGTTGAAAGTGTGTTTTCTATAATTTTCAATAATTTTACGTTTTTCGGGCATCTGTCGACGGAAAAATTCGTTTTTTATGATGTCAGCCCTCTTAATTGGGAACCTCATGATAATTTCAGCAGATAATTTCAGCAATAATTAGTTGATAAATTGTTGATAGTTGATAGTTGATAAATGGTTGATAATTGATAAATTTAGTTGATAATTGATAAATAGTTGATAATTGGGAACCTCATGATAATTTCAGCAGATAATTTCAGCAATAATTAGTTGATAAATTGTATGTTTCTTTTAAACAAATTTAATAAACAAATGCATTATTCGGGCATCTGGCGACGGAAAAAGTCGTTTTTTCAATGTCAGTCCTCTTAATTGGGAAGTTCATGATAATTTCAGCAAAATTCATAATTAATTGATAAATTGTATGATTTTTTAAAACAAATTTAATAAACAAATGCATTATTCGGGCATCTCTCGACGGAAAAATTCGTTTTTTTCTATGTCAGTCCTCTTAATTGGGAATTTCATGATAATTTCAGCAAAATTCATAATTCATTGATCAATTTTATGATTTTTTAAAACAAATTTAATAAACAAATGCATTATTCGGGCATTTGTGAACGGAAGAATTCGTTTTTTTCGATGGTAATGTTAATTGATAAATTTTATGCTTTTTTAAATTGGGAACTTCACGATGATTTCAGCAACATTCATAATTAGTTGATTAATTTTATGCTTTTTTAAACAAACTTAAATTAAAAAATGCATTATTCGGTCATTTGTCGACAGAAAAATTCGTTTTTTTCACGTCAGCCCTTTTAATTGGGAAGTCCATGGTAATGTCATCAACACTCATACTTAGTTGATAAATTGTATGATTTTTTAAAACAAATTTAATAAACAAATGCATTATTTAGGCATTTGCCGACGAAAAAATTTGTTTTTTCAATGTCAGTCCTTTCAGTTGGGAACTCCATGATAATTTTAGCAACATTAGTGATTATTTGATAAATTTTATGATTTTTGAAAAACAAATTTAATAGGCATACAATTTATCAAATAATCACGAATGTTGCTGAAATTATCATGCAGTTCCCAATTGAAATCCCAATTCAACTGACATTGAAAAAACAAATTTTTTTGTCGACAAATGCCCAAATAATGCATTTTTAAATTAAACTTGTTTAAAAAATCATAAAAGTTATCAACTAATTATGAATTTTGCTAAAATTATCATGAAGTTCCCAATGAAAAGGACTGACATTGAAAAAAACGAATTTTTCCGTAGACAAATTCCCAAATGATGCATTTGTTTATTAAATTTGTCTAAAAAAATCATCAACTTTATCAACAAACTATGAATTTTGCAGAAAATATCATGAAGTTCTTATTTAAAAGAACTGACATCGAAAAAAACGAATTTTCTGTCGACAAATGCCAGAATAATGCATTTGTTTATTAAATTTGTTTATAATATTAACAAGAATAATCTTAAGAGAATTTTTCTCCATTATAATATTGTTTCTATCCAAATTTCTTGCGATATAACTTCTAAAAACTTAAAATTATTGAAAATTATAGAAAACACACTTTCAACAAATAATTTGTTTATAAAAACAAAAATGTTTAAAATAATAATAATAATAATAATGTTTAAAAATGTTTAAAATATCATGATGGAACATCTTTAACTAATTTTACTCTATGAAACGTAGGCGATTGCAACAATTTTCCTACTATGGACGAGCACCGGGAACGTCAAATAGAAGAAATGGCCATTTTTTTCGTCATATTTGATTATTTATAAAACAATTGAAGAACTAAATCAAACATCAGGTTCGACAACTCTCTAGAAAATTTTATCAGCTTTTTTAAAAATTTTTACGTCCAAATCGGTCACTATTTGTGGTCTGTACTTAATTTGAAACAAAAAAGTCATTTTTTCTCCACTGTGCAGCGGCGTAAGGAGTAAGTTGGCGTATTGGTCAGGAAAGGACGACTATAAAATGTGAGGAACCACTCTTCGATACATATTCTGTTAAAGGAAAGTTATTTTTTGTCAATTTTAATTTAATTTACGAAGCAATCTTATTATTAATAAGTATTATAATTGGAAAAAAATAATTTGTTAAATTAAAAAATTTTATAAAAAATTTTTTCTTCTTATTTTTCTATTAAAAATAATGTTTTCCCTCAGAAAAGAAACTTTTCAAAAACAGAAAAATCATTTTTTGCAATTTTGTAAGAGGTGAGATAAAGTAAGAGTGTAAAAAAATGAAGAAATCGTTTAATGATAATAATGTATGTTATCTTTTATCCTGAAGGTTAAAATTTGCTGTTTCCTAAGAGAGGGAAATAAAATGTTGACGATTTCTCAATGTCTGTCCTTTGATTGATTGCTGACAGATTGTTGAGTATGTGGGCCATTTCTAAAATCATTCTTTACTGTAATAATCTGTTTTTGTAAACTAATTTGCAAAGTTATTTTATTTTGTAAACTAATTTTGTAAAATAATTGCGTTTTTAAAATCGAAATGATGGTCTTCTTTCCATGCATGTTTTGTCATTACTGTCCATTTGTTTGGGGGTTGATAAACGTCTCTTGCGAGTTCTGTTACACGTGTATGTAGCGGTCGTTTTGTGGTGCTTATGTACACAGGAAAAAAAAGTCTAGTATATGTCACAGCTTGTTTTCGGTGTACTTTGTCTCCATGTACAGTCTATCCTTCTTTCTCGGGCCTCAAAAGTGTTACAGATTGAATTAAGCTCAATTTTTGGCTTGAAACAAGACTTATTTACAGTGTATACTGCCTCACAGTCAATGCAGGGAGTGCTGCAGACAACCTTAGTTTAAAATAATTAAAATTGTTATTTTTATTCTAAGCTGGAGTATTAGGAATTCTGTTTTAATTCAGGTGGAAAGAACTGCAAAAGCAAGTTGGTGTTCGATTTCTCGGATAGGGTACTTGATAGAAAACCACTTCAAAAAGCCTAAGTACGTTGGCGATATCGCGACAAAAAAAAAGAGTGAAAGATGAGAGGGGGAGGATATAGTGATGCACCAGGTAGCATGACATCGCTACTGCATTAGCGGCACCCTACAGTCTCCATTACCAACGCAGACCGCCTATCTGTTCGATATCTTCTTCAGCTACCTTCCAACCTACCATCCAACCTGCCTACCTATCTCTACCTCCAAATATATTACGTTCCTCCCAGGCGTACCGAGGAACTAGATAGAGACGTGTCCGATCTTATAACGACCTAATCGTCTGAAAAAACGTGCTTTTGCTAATGCAGTAAATGAAACTCGGTTATCATTTACTTTGAAATAACAGAAATGTCTCCATCCAAGGTCCATCCACCTCAACAGGATGATCGCAAGAAACTTCTGTATTCAGGAACTGTTTTCAATTTTCTGTTTAGGAACTGTTTTCAAATTTTAGAAGACGGTTCCTAATGTTTTATTTTTTATCCCAAAACTGTATATTTTTGTTACCAGCTCGTTAATTCGCTTGTTTTCAGAGAAGATTCTGATTTAACAGAACAGGTAGAAAACACGAGCAGACTGGAAGTAGCAAGTTCGACGATGTACTGCGAATCTTTGCAGATCTTTATCCTCTTTTTGTCAGGCATCTCTTTGCGTTCACGCGCATACGTTTTATTTTATGAATAATGTAGCGAGCAGGCTACCACTGTCGCCATTGAACGGAGAATACTGTTGCGCGTGGGACGGTACGTGACTGCTGCCGGCTCCTTGCATTAATCTAGATCATAGCATTATATTACCCTGATCTTCTTGTTGGCATTCCGTTACCTTAGCGCCCTCGACATTTTTCTCAAGCAGATACGTGCTACCACGTAATAATTGCTCTCACGTATTTTCAGTATTCCTTAGCAGAAATACCTTATCCGGATCCATCTTATCTTCCTGTAAATCATCATAAGGGTGAAAATCAAAAAATCGACGAAAATGTGTCCCGAGAAAATTACGCTCTTATTCTTAAAAATATCCTGTTTTAAATATAAGGATTTTTTAGCACGCGAGCTACTCTACAATGTCCTGTGCTTACATTTATCAATATGTTACTACAATACACGAACAATCTTTTAAATATCTGAAAATGTCATCGTGTCTCTTATTTATATCTTATTTATATCGTATCTCAAGTATTTATATTTATTATTATATTTCGTAGAAAATGTTGATGTATCTTTTTATTATTTATATTTATTATTCTATTTATTTATAAGTATTTATATTTATTATAAATATTTATATTTATTATAAATATTTATATTTATTTATAAGTATTTATATTTATACTTTTATTTATAAGTATTCGAAAGTCTTTTTGCAGTTTTTTGAAGTAAAATTGGATGCTTTTCTTGTATCCACCTTTCCTTTATTACTCGTAAAGATGTAAAAAGATTTATTGTTTTATTATTTATTTATTTATTAGATTATTTATTAGATTTATTTATTTATTAAATCAAAAGATTAATAATCGTTCGTTTAATTTCAATTTCAAGAAACGAATAGCTTTTCATGTGTCCCCAGATTTGAATTTCAGTTTTGTTCATCGTGTCCAGAGACACATTTGGTCGGATTTTTTAATGAAAATAGTAGTTTTTCATACTTAAACCATGAAGAAAGTGAATTCTGACGTAAATTTTACAATATACTTATGTGAAAATCTGTCAAAAATGTAAATAAAATCAGCAATTAACAAATTTCACAAAATTTTGAAAACTGTACATCTTTTTAATGTCATCGTGTCCCGCTTTTTTCAGATAAGTACACTTTTTACAAGGTAAGTTATACGTGAAAATATTGTCCTGGAAAACTTATTCGTTCTTACGAATTCGCAATTTAAACTAATTTATATTAAGGAAGTAACTTTTAGAAAAGAATTCCTTTTCATGATTCATGAAAACTTCTTTTCCTTTCATTGATTTATTGTCATCGAGTCCTACGACCATTTTATGATATCTTGAATGAAGTTCAATGTTGCGTAAGTTACTCTATTAAACGTATTTAGATAAAGTTACATTACTTTGCAATAAAAAGTATATAGTTACAGTTCCTTTTTAAAAAAAAGTATACAGTTACAATTCCTTTTTTAAAAAAAATATATAGTTCCAGTTCCTTTTTAAAAAAAAAGTATATAGTTACAATTCCTTTTTAAAAAAAAATATATAGTTCCAGTTCCTTTTAAAAAAAAAGTATATAGTTACAATTCCTTTTTTTTTTAAATATATAGTTCCAGTTCCTTTTTTTAAAAAAGTATATAGTTACAATTCCTTTTTTTTAAAGTTACAGTTACTAGTTGCAGTTACAGTTAGTTACAGTTACTAGTGAAAGTAACTTAAGTTCATTTTAAAGTTACTTTAAATTGTACACCACTCCAATTAAAAAAAAAATTTTAAACAGATAGACATCAGTTAAAATAAAAAGTACGCGATATGTTTTAGTAAGTGAACGACAATATATTAATTTGAAATAAAATTACAGAAATCTCTTCTTAATAGTATCTCATTATTTTTAAGAGCAGCTGTTTCTCAAAGGGCTGATCGGTGCACAAGCGCGATCGCGATATTCTTTTGTTCTTCCTTGCGTGCAATTTTTGAAATTTTTGTTTATAGCATAACAGTTATTGAAAGAAAATTATACAAAAAATACAAATTAACTCAAAGTTACTATAACATTAAAATTCCAAGTTACTGAAAAAGTAACTAAGTTAAGTTACATTCACTTTTTTTTAAAGTAAGTAAGTTACTGCAAAAGATACAAGTAACTCTTTTTTTTCAGTAACTGATATACTTGTAACGAGTTACTACCCAACACTGATGAAGTTAGAATGTTTTGTTTGAAAAAAAATAATTTTCAAATAGGTTAACGAACATAGAAAAAGATTCTTTTCAGAAAATTCATATTATTTATCATTCAATGTAATTACAATATTTTTGATTCACAGTAAATGTTGAAATATATATTTAATTCGTTTTCTACAGTCCATTCATGTATTTTAAGGGTTGGAGATTGTGAAATATCACGTTGGTCAAAAAAGTTTAAAAAGATCTAAGAACGATGAAGGTGGGTTGCAATAACGTCAAAAAATGTATTTTAAGATCATAAATTCTAAATACGTTTCTTGATCTTGTTCTCTACTATTTTCGTCATATTTCAGGTGCATACTAACAAAAAAAACGTGCTTTAATCAAATTGGAAATATTTTTTTCATAAAAAATTTTTAAGTGAATATTGACGATTTTTTTATTATCACCCCTAACATACTTATCATCCTAACATCCTAATGTACAATTTTTGAAGATGTTACATTCTGTAATTATTTGTACACAATTGTAGAAGAATATGCAGTGGAAGTTGGTGAAAATCATAATATTTATGGCAGAGTAGATGAAGGCAGGTCTTGAATCGTGACCGAAACGATTTGGCGTAGGTAGAGAAAAGTATTCCAATGGCACCAACGGACAGTGGGAAAAAAGTACATTTTTTGGTTCAAAATACAATTTAGCCTACAAATATTTACCGACGTTAATATTTTTTTCTTTCGAAAAAAGGTAATAAAATTCCGGAGAGAATTGTCGAGGCCAATTTTGGAAAACAATCTTTATTTTTTTATAAATAAACAAATATACTAAAAAATGACCATTTTTTCAATTAAGCCTTCTCGATTCTAGTCAGTGGTGCGAAATTTTTTGCGATTGCCTAAATTTGATAGAGCAACATTACTTGATGATAATTTGAAATTAACCATTCAACAAAAAAATTTGTTTATAAACAAATTATTTTATAAAAGTTGATTTTTTATAATCTTCATTATTTTCAGATTATTCTTCCCTATTTTATAATTTTGTTTCCGTATTTTGTTTCATCATATTACCGTTATGGAAAAAATTTGTATTCGAATAATTATTATTAATAATATAAACTAAGTTTATTAACAAATTCAGAATTTGTGTGTTTTTGACGAAAAAGTTAGTTTTTTCGATTGATTAAGGTAGATGTCCCAATAATCGTACCGGTCCCAGTAATCGTGCAATTGGCAGATAACCTAAAGAAATAATTATAAAAGATCTATAAAAAAGTATTTAGTAACAAAAAATAACGAGAGTTACCATTATTTATTGTCAAAATCAATAAAAATCAAGTATTGTTAAATAACAATCAAGTATTGCTTAAAAAATAAGACTGACGGCGAAACGATTACTGAGACTAAGGTCATAATTACTGGGACATTTACCATAATTCTACCTGGCTAACACAAGACAGTTTGAATACTTAACATAATTAAACAATAAATTTTATGATTGTTATAAATAAACTTTATAAAAAATGAAAAATTGAGACATTTTTGAGCCTAAAAAAGATTTTTTCAGTGTTGGTATGTTTAATTAAATACATTATGGTAATTTAAGTACTAATTATGTTTAGTTCATAAATTTTACTATTATTATAAAGAAATTTCATTAACAAATGCAGAAATTAGGTGTTTTTGATGAAAAAGCTCGTTTTCTTCGATTTACTACTTGTACTTGGCTAACACAGGACAGTTTGAATACTAGACATGAATTTTCGATTGAACTTTTTTTCTTATCGCTTCTTGCCAAATGTTTAAAAATGATACAATTTTAATGAATAATAGCTCATCTTCTCGGAAAAAGAATTCTCTACAACTTCACCTCGTCCAACTTTAAAAAATACATTTTTTAATGGCTAAAATCATTAAAAAATAATTTTTCAAACAAAAAATTTTATAATCAAATAACTTTACTTGATACTAATTTATTTATATTTAAAAATTGGATGAGATCGAGTTGTAAAAAATATTTTTCCCCAAGAAAATAAACTGTTATTCATTAAAATTGTATAATTTTTAAAAATTTGGCAAGAAGCGATAAAAAAAAATTCAATCGAAAATAAACTTTTTTCATAAATGATTTTTGCATATATCATTTTTTTATGAAAAGAAATCTTTTCTCTTTTAAACAATACTATCAATGATAATGTTAAAGTTCTTAAAAGCATAATTAATTCTGTTTTCCCGAGACCTGTTTTTTCGTGTCCATAATACCTTCAACAATAAATTCTGTGATTGTTATGAATTGTTTTCATCACGGTAATATGATTACTTATAAAATGATTACTTATAAAATAAGACAGAATAATCCAAAAATAATGAAAATAATAAAAAATCAACTTTTATAAAATAATTTGTTTATTAACAAATTTTTTTGTTGAATGGTTAATATCGAATTATCTTCAAGCAATGTTGCTCTATCAAATTCAGTCTATTGCAAGAAATTTCGCACCATTGACAAGAACCGAGAAGGCCGAACTGCAAAATGGTCATTTTTAAAAATATATTTGTTTATTTATAAAAAATCAAAGATCTTTTTCCAAAATTGGCCTCGACAATTCTCTTCGACATTTTATTACCTTTTTTTAAAGAAAGACACATTTAAATCGTTTAATATTTGTAGGCTAAATTTCGAACCAAAAAATGTACTTTTTTCCCACTGTGCACCGGGTGTCCCGGTTTGGCTGCAGTTGCTGACTAATGCGACGAGAGCACGGCATCGTAAAATGCATTCAGTGTCTGTATCGAGCACATCGACAAAAGTACATCTCTCTCCTGGTACCAATATCGATGAGAATCTACGATTCGTGTATCCAGTTCAATAAACGAGTTTACTCCTCGCAGGAGGTGCATATGAACTTAAAATTCAAATGTGCTTCGACAGTAGCATTCAGAGCGGTCCAATAAAACGAACCGCAACTTGTTCCATTGCACTCTCTGCAATAATTTATCCCACAAAGGAGCAAGGAGAGACCTAACTTGTTCTCCCTTACAAATTGATAAATAGATACACAAAATTTATCGCTTTGTATAAATTACATTCTAGATGAAGGTTTGCCAAAGATTCAAAATTGTCGCTACTTGGTTTACCGCATTTCGAAAAGAAGAAAAAAAAGGCTGAAAAGAAAGAAACCACGTGCTCGAGCGAGTGTGCGAACGCTCGGCAAGTGGTCCACATTGGCATAAAAGATTTCCGACTCTTTGTGGAGGCAGTGTTTAGGCTGCGTGTTAGTGTATGGGCTTTTCTCGCACGGCTTATAATGCACATTGTATAATAATGTAACGCATATGGCGCATCTTGTAAAACTCTGCGGGTTGTCCGACGCGAACCGTCGCAAACCGTGAATGAGGTTACTCCCGGTTGCGAGCTCATTCATCGACTAGGGAAGAGAGGAGAAAGGGAGAAGGATGTATAAGGAAGGAACAGCCGCTTCTCGTTTGGCAGATTCTTATAGTTTTACCCCTGGTTACCCTCGGCCAGCTAGACCAGTCGATTGCACAACACGGTTCGACAGATCCGATTAGGCGAAAAATATGCGGTCCTTCCTGCTGAGTGCCAGCTCACACACTCAAATAGGATCAGCCAATGACAATGTGTTTCGAGTCAAGAGACCCCGTCAAAAGATCCACCGATTCTAATCCCTTAGATTAGCTCTAAACCTCTCGACACTTCCATTCGAGATGTATTTGGAATAAATAGTTGTGCAGAACAATCTGCAGATTTGAAGATTCGGTAGCAATTTGAAACTAGTCATGTGTTGACTACAGGAAATATGAAGATATTGTGACAGTTTGAATCAGGAGGGTAGAAATCTAAAGCTAGAAAATGATACATAAATAATTGAAAAATATGGGAAGGTTGTTAAAGGATTACTAGGATTAGAGGATTAGTAGCCTAAAGTAAGAAGTAATGAAACTTTGTCTAGCAAGGTTGTAAACTACTGAACCTAGTAAAGTATCTTAGAAACACTATGGTCATTGTCTAGTGAGAGACATCTTGATCTCACAGCGGGAGAGCCAGTTGGAATGACTCCCTGGGCCTCGAAGAATTTTCAACAGGAGTGACAACTCCTGTTGAATTTTCAACAGGAGTTGTCACTCCTGTTGAAAATTCTTCGAGGCCCAGTTAGTAGTAGCATTACCTAATGACGGATGACTATATTTTCACTTCTGTAGATTTCTCACTGTCACGATCCACACTGGGGCAAAAATCCAAAAAGCTGGTCAAAACCTCAAAAAAGAAAGTTCTAAAATAACATGTAGGACTTCAAAATTTGTTAGAGGTAGCCTTAGTAGATAGCCTTGTTGATGGGAGCCTTGTTGATAGGAAAGTTCGCTGCATTATCATTATCACTGCTTAAACCCTGTTTATTGTCACTTTGTTGCAACGCTAAAACCGTAAATATTATGCAAAAAACGTGATTGTTGTAAGTGTTGATAAATTCTTTAACGGAGTGTTTACGCAGTTTCATGCGATGGAGAGTATTTCTGAAGGTTAGTAATGCATAAATTTTACAATATTTATACATAATTCCGTTGTACATAAGTGTCAAATATTGATATCCATGAGCATTTCAGAAATTTCAAAACTAGGGATTCTGTACCTAAAAATATCCGTAATTTGCATGCTCCGCATGCCTCCGCCTCCAAATCTAAATTGAAATGTAGATAAATAGTGACAGTTTCATAATCGAAAAGTGCAGCCTCTACCAAGATCTACCTGCGCCTACCTGCCCTCCGAAGGAACTTTTATCAGTGACATAAAAAAACCTTATTAAATAAATTATATGTAAAATAAAATATTTGTATCGAAAATCATCCACCACTTTGAGGCCGCCATTTAGTTTTTTCGAAATCTGATCCCGGATTCGTAATCAGCGACCTCCAAAACCCTCTTACAGTAATTTCAATATGGATGAAGCTATTTTTAAGAAAAGTCGTCCGCCATTTTGTTTTTTTGAATTTCGGATCCGTCATCAGCGACCTCGAAAACCCCCATGTACAGAATTTCATGAATTTTTAGAGATCTTCATGTTTTGACCAGCTTTTTTGAATTTCGACCCAGTGTGCGATCCCAGCTAGAAAAGCATGGCGCCTCGTGTGCCCCTTTTCCCATAAATTTAAATTTAATTCTGATAAATTTATAATAATTTTATTAAAAGCTCAAGATGAAGATATTCTCTTCTCGAAATGGTTCAGAGTATAGATCATTCCGGATTGTTTGGGAAGGCGTGTACCTTCCTAGTAAGTATGTATATTTATATCAGAGGTGCACGACACGAGGGGCTTAACATCTCAGTAACTTGATACTTTTGTAGGAATGGTTTATGTGGTGACACCCGCGATTCCTCGGTGGACATACGACGCGGCATGACCTTCTGAGACCCTCCGAGAGGACCCCTGCCGTGATACGCCGAATCCTCTTACCAAAGACCTGATGCTTAGAACCACCATAAAAACCAATCTTTTAAAATGAAATCCGACCAACAGTTGTAAAAAAGCATATAACATGAAATCGTACAGGTGTCATTTATCCTCATTGTTGCTCTTTACAAAGGCTAATCTCTACAATTACTGCAAAGTGTAAACATCAGACAAAAGGAGAGGACAGAAACATTTTATCCTTCTATCTGTTAAACGGAAAGAAAGATCTATACACGGAGAGAAAAGGTATGGTTGTTACAGCCATTCAAATATTGTTAGATATAATTTTGTTGAGTTATCCACAATCATAGTTGATACAACTTAAGCTATGAATGTAGGTGCTAAGTGAAATTGCTGTGTGAACCATAGACATGTGGTTAGCCGAGATATGGATGTGCCAATCATACTGAGGCTGTCTTGTCCATTCCAAATGGCTCTTGTACCTAATGCAGTATCTATGGCGAACGCAACTATATCTTTGAGTATGATTTGGATGCGCCCACGCTCAGCGCCATTTTACTTTCTACTGACTGCAACTGACTGCAACTTTCTCCAGAAAGGAAGCATTTCGGCTAATTTTAATTATTTTGTTGTGAGTTGTGACTTGTGAAATGGACGGAGAATGCAGAACTTTCTTCAAGAGGATTGGTTTTGCCAATTATATGAACGATTTTGAAGGTAAGTTTGATCCCCACGTACTGGCGTTGTTTTGTCAAGATTTTAACCTCAAAATTCGCACTTCAATTTTCGATTAAATATTAATGTTGAAGCCGAACTCACAAAATCGCTTTCAAATTTATGTAAGGGTTTACTTTCAATTTAAACGACAGGCCAGGCATTTAAGCTGTCCTTCAAGGCCATCCATAACTTCTTTCCTTCGTCTACGATAATTTGGAAATATGTACAATTAGCATTATATTTACTAAGGGTTTAACCTAACCATCGACGCCACTTAACTACATGATTTCCAAATCACTGTCCTTGCATCATCCTTCGATGATTTATGCTTTCTACCTGAGATAACTTTGAGACAGCTGCATTTTCCAAATTCCCCCTTCAACACTTTGTCCATCCATCTACCCTTCACAGGGGAGCTCCTTCTTCCTTTAGTCAGTCGCATTTAGAAATTCGTAACGAGAACATCTCACCACAATTATAATCACTCGCGCAGCCAACTTCTTACCATAAATATTTTAATAAACAGTGATGTTTTGTGTAATTCATGTAACTTTCTTTCTTTTAAAAACCCTTCAGATCCTTGTTGAAAATCCAAGGAGTGACCGCCACGCAATAAAAAGAAAATTTGCATGATCAACGGTCCGCAACGTCAACAATTAATCTAATTCAATAAAAAATATTTTCAAACTTAGAATTTTAATTCTTTTGTATCTAATTTCTATTTATCCTTGAATAATTTGGGATTTGATATTTGCAATTAATTATTTGCTTTGAAGACTCTACATGAACTACTAAGCACAAGTGCTGAAGAGAAGTACCTGATAGCACTTCATCAAAGAAAACGTTTCCAAAATAACATTCAAATGAAGCTGTCAGGAATCATTATTAATACGGAGTATGAAGCCAACACAAATATAATGTAGGTACACTTAGGGTATAGAGTAACATCCACTGATATGTTAAAAGATTTTTTTATAAGTTTACAATATAAGTTTACAATGTCAGTTTTAACTCTGATTTTCATTGTGATTATCATTGTCAGTATATGAGGATACTTTCCAGATATCTAGATAGTGCAAAATTATCTTACAGTCGAAGCTCCCATCCTACCGGGCGATTGGGACCGGAAAGTTCCCATTCCGCCGAAGGCTTGGCGGGAAGAATCGCCGAACGAAATTGGTGTAGTATTTAAATGCCGCTGCGCGCACGCGCGTTGATATGACGGTCCCGGCAGAATGAGAACTTGGCAAAACGTGAGCCCGGCAGAATGGGAGCTTCGACTGTACTTTTGTTTCTTTTTGTGAATCAGTGTACCTAATACATTCCATCCTACACTCCGAGGAGAGGCAGAACTGTTCTGGCAAAGGGCAAGTTGTACGATAAGTACAACTTGCCCTACAATAAGTACAAGTCTCAACAAAGATTTGCGTGAGACAGGACTGCATCAGTTGAGGCCAGGGCAAACATATGCTGATGAAGATGAGGATATTCTACTGCCAATAAGCATTTCAGGTGTAAAAGAAATTAATAATTTTTATTATTTCAGCCTTTGCCCCCTCCTATAACCAGTATTTTATAATGAAATTATTTATTTGCATATTATTTTATCTTCAGTATTGTTCACATTTTCCTTTTTATTTTTAGACGAGAAAGAACTTGACGGTTGCCTGAAGTTTTTGAGGACATATATGTATCGCGTGTATTTTATGGAATATTAATATAGAAAATATACGAGATTTTAAATTCATGTTTTAATTTTTATTAATATTACCCTGACACCCTGTGTATACTCATAATTCATATAGCAATGCGCAATGGTTGTCTAGACCATATTTACTATAACGCCGCATTCATCTGATTTGGTCGATACAATAGGGCACCTTAATGCCTGAAAAGTGTGGCACCTTAATGCCTGAAAAGTGTGGCACCTTAATGCCTGAAAAGTGTGGCACCTTAATGCCTAAAAAGTGTGGCACCTTATGCCTGCAAAGTGTTTTTTTCGGTTATCTATTCCACTAGGTTACTTCAACTATTTATATGGATCTCAGAACCATCTCGGATTGGACTTCTCATCCATTGCTGTGGTCAGAACAACCATATTCCTTGTCTCACGTAACTAAGGCAACGCAACCAGGCGATGTGGGTGCAGCGACCATATATGTGGCTAGGACATATTTTTCAATATACTATGGTTGAGGCAACCACACCTAGGGCTCGGCCAACCACAGTCTTCCTTCCGTGCACTATTTAATTCACTTGTCATGTTTCTTATAATCCTTGCAATATGAGATTTCAGGATGCAAAAATTTGACCGAATTTTTTCATCTTCTTAATCTATCCTAGTACTCATGTAGCAGTGAAGAAAACATTAAAAATTTACATTATTTAGTAACCTGTAGACGATGTGTCCACACCTATTTGTCATCAGCGGTTAATCGACTCAGAAACTCGAACCCGGTTCGTAAATCATCGCACTGTCGAGGAAACATATGAAATATCGAGGATGTTGATGGCAGGAGTTTAATCCTGACGACCTTGGCAAGCAGAAAACGGTTAGTAAGACCGGTAATAAACGCAGTGCGTCACTTAGCGGGGCGCCATTGTCGGACGAATCTGATAATGGTGCGAGGATCACGGGCGGCTGCTATCATACCTATTCCTTCTTGTCTTCCATTAAGTCCGATGATACATGGAGTATCGCATGCAGGTGTCGCGGTACAAATACGATCTTCTGCTATCTCACGAGATCTACTATATCGCGATACCAAGCCGGTCACCACACCGAGTTCCGCTGAAGGTATCTATCTATATTCCACCACTTTAACATAAATCATACTCTGCTCATGAGTATCTACAATAAGTTAGGCACCCTTGGCGAGAAATCATCCGATAATCGAGTACTACTCCTCCATTTTGATTCACTTCATTAAATCCCTTTCGTCGAGGGAATCTTTTTCTTTGTGACAAAGTAGCAAGTTTAGATCAGATTTACATACCTGATATTTGTACATCAGATACTTGTGTATCAGATTGTGCTAAAGATGATAGTAATAGTCTCATCAAGTAATTTAATTAAAGTAACTTCCAGGCTACATATATTTCACTTTATCAGAAGTATCAAGAGGAAATATTTTTTTAATTTAGACCTTGTATTCCACTATTCAAACTGAAATGGAGTGGAAGCTTCCAGCAACTTCTTCCGAAGGCTCCCTCGTTTCTTCCTGATAAGCCAAGCAAGCTGACAAGCAGAAGAAAACGTGCACCAAGGCAACTGGCAACCAGGGGGAAAGGGTCTGAGAAATACTGCGACAACAGAGTCGCTACCGATGATGCATGTCCCAAGGTATCAAGCCTTTCACAGTATTATATTACCCTTTGGTCATCTCTTCCTCTGCAGAATTTAGAATGTTGTTTTTAAGCACATTCATTTCTTACAAAACACCCCAAGACCACTCATTACGAAATTCTTTCCAATACCTCGCACACCACTATTCTTACTCTGAATTATCTAACAATTTACTCTAAATTGTCAAAGGACAAATTATTCTTTTAAAACGACAATCAAATGAGAATAAAAATCATAAAATTTTACAACATTCAAATAAGAATAACTTGTAAAATTTCCAGAGACCTCGAAAAGCGACTCGTGATTTACCTAAGAGCGATTAGACCAAAGACTTTTTTGATTTACCTAAGAGCGATTAGACCAAAGACTTTTTTTGATTTACCTAAGAACGACTTAGACTAAAGAGACAGATAAATCGTTCACTAAAATGGAAGATGTGAGGGCAATAATGAGGAAGGCGAAATCAGGGATAAAATTTAAATAAAAAAAAATAATGGATTTGTAACCATGTTTCATATTCATATAGAAGGTGTAGATATAGGGTTGCAGAGAGTCGACGCTGCGCGCGACGCATCTTAATTATGAGCGTTAAATTATGAGAGAGCTCCCGGGCGCTGAAATATTTGTGTGTTCACCAACCGAGGGTTATGGCTCAATTACCACTCGCTGTTTCCTTTGCGAGGCGTTGATTTAAGGTGCTCTGCTTCCTGCGATCACAGAATCCGTAGACTGCTTATCCGGATCACCCTCAAGAGATTCATTGCTCGGTTATAATCCTTTAGAGCCTCGAACGTACCACCCACAAAAAATAATTAAAAACCATCCCAACTTGTTCCTAACTAATGGCGAACATTAGATTTAAGGGGCTTCGTTTTTGTCGGTATCAAGTGGCAAAGTAGGACTTTTATAAATAATTTTCCAACGAAGAATTCTAGTGGAATCTTTAGGAAATTACTGTAGGAAATTACTTTAGGAAATTTACTGTCTATAAAATTTTTAACTTTAATGTCTACAGTTTTTAATTTTCTGCCCATACAATTTTTCATTTTACTGTCTATACCATTTTTAATTTTACTGACTAAACAATTTTAAATTTTACTGCCTATACAATTTTAAATTGTCTGTTTATACAATTTTTAATTTGACTAAAAGAAACAGATAAAATCTTAAAGAAAGTACAGTTTCTAGTTGATGTAAAAAATGTTCTTTTCGTGTCAGTGAGCACATCAACTATGCATGTAGTATAGTCGATATAGAAATCTTGCATTAGATAACCAGAGATCTATCAGCAACTAATTTATGAGGAAATAGTGGAATCATCGAAGGCAGAAGCACGCGATCTGTCTTGAACGCAATTGGGAATGATTTAGATGATTTAGTTTACCTTCACAGTAAATCGTGGGATATTATTTTAATCTGCAGTAATATTATTTTGATCTGAAGTGGATAATTTATTCTATTGTCACAGACTTTTGTTTTTCGATTTCTCATTTTGCTGCAGATTAAAATGATACCTTGGAACTTTCTGTGTTAAAAAGGAATCTCTTAATTTAAAAGGTTTTATTTCAAATTCAGATTCCGTGTTTCGTATTAAAAAAAAAATTTATCCTGCGGAGGTATAGTTTTCATGAAAGGTATCCAGAATAAATCTAACAAAAAATTTTATTTTTCTCCAACCCATAATTCACAATTAAGATACAAGAATCAATCCCCAAAAAAACTTTTCTCTTCCTGTGCTATTTTCTTTTTCTGAATCCGGTACCGGACGATATTCGTCCCCACATAAAACTGCAGTTATTTCCTTATCTCGATCCTGTTTCTGATTTTTTTTTTCTGGAAGTATTTCATTCACAGGTATACACGACTGTTGAGTTGCGCTCACTGTCTGTGAATCGCGAGCACGCCATCTTCATGATGCGTGACCATTGGCACCACTGCATCACCGAATGAACTCCAGGAAGTCTCTTAAGTTTAATTCGCGACAAGCCACCCGAGACTCGCCTTCGGTCTACAATTAAACACGATGATAGTACACCAGAGTGATTTTAACGCCAGGCAAAATTTGAAATTCATCCAACTCGCTGCATTCAAACATTCTGACTGCAGGAGTGCATTTCATCCATTTTATTAGCGACAATGTGCTCACTAATTTCTAGAGTAAACCACTCGCTATTACCTACAGCTGTTTCAAGTGACTATTATGTTACAAAAGGAAAATGAGAGCAGGTGACAACTGGCCATCAGAAGTCTTATGGAGAAAACGTGTTCGTTTCTCATTTAAGTGCTACTTGCTAAGTGCATTACTGATAAAATATATGGGCGATTCTTGTGATAATCCGCGAAATAGAGCAAAGGGAAATTTAACTAATGATAATTTCAAGCCACTTTAAATGCACCTTCATTTTGTAGAAACATTTCAGAACCCATAAATTAATGCACAAAACTAAAGTTCACGTAATTTTTGATAATTGTGTATAATTAGTTGATAAACTAATCTTAATATTGTGGAAATAAAATTAATCGATCTGAATATTGAAACATTTGATTGAAGATCGTGTGTAGGTTTTTTGATAATCTGAGCGGAAGCCCAAAAGGAAGGACCGAGTGTTAAATTTACATCGGTTCTGAGTACCGAAGGGTAAGTCAGATCAAATTTAGCGAGGCGTTTGTCGCACGTTTATTTTCGTTATATCGGTAGTCGTCGAAAACCATTGCAGGAGAACTCGAGCCCGGTCCGCCACTCATTATTTATCGAGGGAACCTCGTACCAGTATCACGTGGGACGACGTACGCACTGCCTCACTGGACATGCATAATTTATCGTGCACCTTTTTGCAGATGGCAAATGTGGTACCGGCTGGAAGAGATACATTCGTTGCACAACATCATGGACGACGCCATTTTTTGATGCTAACGTTTGCCGACAGGATGATTAAAAAAATATTCTACATACTATCACGAAACGACTAAGAAAACTTCATATGACGTCCTTCCGTGTGACTTCAGTGTCATGTTTAATTGAAATATAATGCAAATTTCAATAAATGTTGTAATTAACACTTACATTCTTTGTAATTTTACAAATCTACAAACACTGAGAAAAATTTTCACAAGAGCCAAAAAAATGCATTTATTTGGTTCCTCTTCTTTGCACCAAGGGATTTTTAAAAATCAATATAAATAATCGTTCATGGCAAAGATTTTAAAAAATGATTTTTTTATGTGAATAATTTAGTTTCCTTGAATCTTGTTTAAATACTCAAAGAAATGTTTCTTTAGTTCCATGAATAATTCGATATCTCAAGAGATAAATACATATTTGAATCAAATAACTCATCCATGCTTGAATGCAGTATTTTAGGTTTCTTTGGTTAAAAGCAATATTTAGTTAAGGGAAATGGATATTCATTCAGTTAAAATATAAATA
>JBAGKK010133704.1:0-24658 GCA_037177015.1 Euceroptres primus
AGTTTTCTACGTAAATTACTTCATTTAGGTAATTTACGTAGAAAACCTCGAGTTACGCGTAACTTCGCAACCCTGGGCGCTAGTTATCCGATTTGTGTTTCGGAATTCCTTCCATTATTTTCACCCCCATGATTACAGGGAAGTTCAAAAAATTAATTTTGCGTATTTTAATCGTTTTTCTACTTAATAATGGTAAATTAATGAAATTGGATGGAAAATATTTTATTACAGAAAAGAGTAGTATACAACATACACCAACTTTCTTTAAAATAACAAATACACTTGTGACGCATTAGACTGGCACTGTATCACTATCTAATCATTAGATTAGATAGTGATACAGTGTCTTGTAGAAATACACTGGTGAAAATTGATAAAAACGCTATAAACGTGTTAGATTCTTCTTAGCTAGCTGTGACCAATTTCCATTGTTAGGTTTAAGAGAATAACCCTAAACCACAAAGTCACTCACGTATCTTTTTACTTTGGACGGCAGTATTGTTTCTTTGTTTTTTCTGGTCTCCTTCCCCCAAACTTCTGCGTTACCCTATACCATTTGGTTTAGCCATATACCATATTTAAAGTGCATTTTAAAAAAAGTATTGATAAATAGACATTGTTATCAAAACCGGACATTAAAATTCTTGAAAACTGCAGATAAATTAATTTTTTTTTTAAACTGGAAGTCACTCCATATAACCCTAGAAAGTTTTTCACTTTAAAATATTTAATTTCCAGTTTCCATACCATTTTTAAAAATACTTAGATTTTTATTTTAATTTAAGAAATAAATAATACATTTCTATGTATTTATATATTTAATTAAGGGAAAATATAATTAAATTCAACTTAAAATAAATTTTTTGTTTTAATTTTCCACTATCTTGAGATTTTACACTATTTTGGAATATTACATATTTACATTCTGGCATTTTACATATCGTATTGGACTTTCAAAAACGATTGCGATTTGTAATCTTTGGGAAAAATCCCAACGTTAATTAAATGTGAGCTCGAATATTACCACTTTACCCACATTCAACGTAGGGTTATCGCAGAATTTAGGTTATGTTACAATGTGTAGCGTTGTAATTTTACAAGCTCGTGTAGAATCTCTAACCTCAATATGGGAAAGTAACCACGCTCAATGTGGTAATATCACTAAAAATTCCATACGTAAAATTACAAACGCTTGTGAATCTCGTTTCCATTTTTTACAGTGTTGTTAAAAATTTTTGTTCGGTTTATAGATTATGTTTGTTTCTTGATATTTTGTTCATTTAATCATAAGACCATTCGTGTTACGACTTGTTTACACAAGTCAGATTGACAGTTATATTAAAAGTCACATAAATAAAAGGGCGAAACGGAGCAATTTTTTTAAATGAAAAATGTTTAAGTCAACTTAATATTTACCTTATTAATCCAAATCATTTATTTAGAAAAATTTGTACCACGGTGTTTATAAAAAATCTTGAAGTCCACGAAATAAACACCTCTCCAGTCTGAAGTAACTTTTGGAGTGAACTGTACTACACAATACGTCTCAAGAATCGATAATTTTCGAGATTTTTCTCGATTTGTGGCTAATTTCGCGCATTTCCTGTGCGGTGGTATGTGCGATAGGTTCATATCCTTGTTTTATGCACCCGTAAATAAGTCCTTTGATTGTAAAAAATAGCTGGTTCTTTCATGTCTAATTTACTGTACATATTCGGATATAATTTAGACGATTTTTTGTTGATCTGTGAGTCTGTGAAAGTGTAAAACGCCATGAGTGAGAACGCGGAGGTAACCGGAGTTTTACCAGAAGACAATGCAGCCAAAGCCGAAAAATTCAAAGAGCAGGCGAACGAGTGCTTCAAAAGTAAGTTTTTATAAATATTCTTCTTCAGAGAGACGATTTTTCATTGAATGCTTATTTCGAATTGCTTGGCATTTTTTGTGAATCTAATAGAACCCCGGTTTCGAAGTAAGTCACGTGCGTTCCAAACTAACCACACTTTTGTCTTCATCGAGAATCTGCAAGCTTGGCCAATAATTAATCAACTGATTAATTAACTTACTCGTGACCCATTTACATTTATGACTCGTTTACGCACGTGTCATTTCCACATTAAGAGAGTCGAGAATTTATTGGTTTCATTCATTTTTCCTCAGTTTTAAAAAACCTAGAAAATCAGGGGTTTGTGGCTTGAAAACGTGGAGGAAGTTTCACTAAGTCTGGATACTTTAGATTTTAGAACAGTTATAATTTTCTCGCATCATGCTTAGAAGAAAATTCCATCGTTTTATTATTTTTTTTATAAGGTTCTCTTTAGATATAATAAAAATTTTTAAAAAACAATCTTAAATAATAAATTAAAAGCTAAATTTTTTCTTTCCAAATAGATCAAGATTACAATAAAGCCATCGAGCTCTACTCCAAAGCCATTGAATTAGATCCCACCGTAGCAGTCTACTATGGAAACAGAAGTTTCGCCTACTTAAAGACGGAATGTTTTGGATACGCCCTGGATGATGCGTCCAAGGCTATAGAGTTAGATAGAAACTACTTAAAGGGCTATTATCGAAGAGCAGCAGCTTATATGTCGCTGGGAAAATTCAAGCAAGCCCTGAAAGACTATGAAACAGTCACGAAGGCGAAACCAAAGGATACAGATGCAAAAGCGAAATACACAGAATGCAACAAGATTGTTAAAAAGATCGCTTTCGAAAAGGCCATTTCGGTAGAAGAAAACAAGAAGAACATTGCTGACACGATCAACTTAGATGCGATGGGTGAGCATTCCTTTAAAAAATTTATTCCTATTAATTTATTAAGGAAGGGTATCTTACAAATTTTATTTTATTTTGCAGCCATCGAGGATGAATACACAGGACCAAAATTAGAAGACGGAAAAGTAACGCTAAAATTCATGGAAGAATTACTAGACTACTATAGGAAACAATGTAAGCTTCATCGTAAGTATGCTTACAAAATTCTTCTCGATGTGAAGACCTTATTTGAATCGCAACCAAGTTTGGTCGACATCACGATTGCCGATGATAGCAAGTTTACAATCTGCGGCGATGTACACGGGCAGTTCTACGACCTTCTACACATCTTCGAACTCAATGGATTGCCATCAGAGACCAATCCTTATGTATCCTTTTTGAATTTAAAATTTAGTTTTTGTTATAATAATTACATTGAAGCTATCAAATTTGAAGGCTTTAAAATTGAAATACTACACTCCTGCTTGCATATATTTCTTAACAATAAAATAGCTATTTAACGGAGACTTCGTTGACCGAGGTTCCTTCTCAGTAGAGTGTATTTTCACTCTCTTTGGATTCAAACTCTTATTCCCCAACCACTTCTTCATGTCGAGGGGTAAGTACCACCATTTAGAAACTCATAATAATCCATAAACTCCATCGAGATCTTCAACAAAACTTTCTTTACCACTAGGTAATCACGAGTCGGCCACAATGAATCAAATGTATGGATTCGATGGCGAAGTGAAATCAAAATACAGTGCTCAGATGGCTGAATTGTTTACCGAAGTCTATAACTGGTTGCCTTTGGCCCACTGCCTCAATAGCAAAGTCCTCGTAAGTGAAACTCATCAGTTCAATTATTGTTTTCCTCCTACTGCATCTAATTTAATTTTTACTTGCTTATTGTTCGACGGAAACAGGTAATGCACGGTGGACTCTTCTCGAGAGACGACGTGACTCTCAAAGAAATTCGAGAGATCGACAGAAACAGACAACCGCCAGATGAGGGATTAATGTGTGAGTTATTGTGGTCTGACCCTCA
This sequence comes from Euceroptres primus, assembly GCA_037177015.1. NCBI lineage: Eukaryota > Metazoa > Arthropoda > Insecta > Hymenoptera > Figitidae > Euceroptres > Euceroptres primus. The sequence continues at coordinate 3,806 of JBAGKK010133704.1, forward strand.
ACCACAGCCAGGAAGAGCGCCTAGCAAACGAGGAGTTGGTGTTCAATTTGGACCCGACGTTACGAGCAAATTCCTCGAACTCAATAAACTCGAATATGTCGTGAGGAGTCACGAGGTCAAACAGGACGGCTACGAAATCGGCCATGACGGAAAATGCATAACTGTGTTTTCGGCTCCAAATTATTGGTAAGCCTCAAGAACTTCCAATTTTAAAATTCTTAAGAAGAAAACTCCTGCTTTTGCAACAAATTAACCGATCTTTATTTTCAGTGATACAATGGGGAACCAAGGTGCCTTCATCACTCTTACCGGCAGTGACATGAAACCTAAATTTACATCCTACGAAGCAGTGGTGCGTACTTTTAAAACTCCCAAACCAAGTCTTATAATAAATCAAAATTCCCTTTACTAAATCCTCTTATTTTGCTTCCAGGAACATCCGAATGTGAGGCCAATGGCGTACGCCAACTCTCTACTAAAGTTCATGTAGTAGTCAATAGAAGAGCTTAGGGACATGATTGCTAAATAAATGGGGAATAATAACAGAATACAGGTAGCCCAATCAAAGTGTGTGTGTAATATATTTGATACCGACTCGGAGAAGGTAAGGTGTACTTATACCTCTCTACATCAATAGTTATTGTACTCTCACTAGAAACAGGACGATTGTACCATAATTCAAGAAACGTATTATACAAATGGGTACAAAAAAAAAACCGAAAAAAATTCCTTTGACTTGTAAAAGTTTTTCATACTGCACTGAGATCATAGAACCATTATTTTGTAAATCTCTATGTACATTAGTACTGATTATTATTATTATTATTATTAATATACAAATAACTTCAGTATCCGCGAGAGAAGTAAAGCTTATGCTAATGTAGGTAGTAATTGATAACACGACGCGAAAAGCCAGAATCACTTAACGATCGTTGGAAGACAACAGTGATCTCAAATGTCTTGCGCGAATTTTGTAGATTATGAAGCAAAAATTTCGCTTTGCTCTTCAATGATCGGCAGTGATTCACCTGATAATTATAGAAGTCTTAATAATGCGATATAGCATGAGCATGTAGTACAATTTACAATAACCCGCTGGACACTTAACGCCACGTTATTTGTGGCTTATTTTATACGAGTCTGGTCTGATTAGCGGGATAAATTTGATTCGATTTTTTTTATTAATGAATAAATCATGTTTATAATGTAAACAGTACTCGAGATTTCTTGGTGGCTTTCCAAAGAGAAGTTAACTTAACAACAGATCAAAAATATTCTTTTAGTCTAGAAAATAGTCTAGAAACTATTCAACTGTATGATTTTCTTTTTATTTTAGCGATTCAATTACTATTTAATTGAAATATACAGCATTTTTTTCAATTACTTTTAATTGTTACTCTTTCTTTTCTTTCCTCCTGAACAGGGTTGCAACTAATTAATTGCATAGAAAAATTGTAATTATACTAAAAATAATTAATAATTACAAAAGAAAAATTGTAATTATATTCGAAATAATTAATAATTACAATATAAAATTGTAATTATAATCGAAATAATTAATAATTACGAAGTAAAAATTCAGGGTGTCTACTCACCCTGGAAAACCTGGAATTGTTAAGGAATTTTTTCATACCTGGAAAAACCTGGAAATGTCAGGGAATTTTTTTCAAAGTCAGGGAATTTTTTTGAGTGTACTGAAATTTTTTTTAATTGTAACAAAATTAAATAACGATGTTTACAAGGACTGGAAAAATATTATTCATAATAAACTCGTGACATTACATCCTTATTCCGATTTGAATTGAATGCGGAGGAAAAAAAAACGAAGTTTTAGAGATAAAAGAACTTGAAGCGAAACGTAAGAAAATTCTGGAATAAGCACAAAAAGAAGCCATCGTAGATCGTACTCGAAGAAAAAATTGCAGAAATAAAAAATTAAGCAGAACAGAATGTATTTAAGAAAATATTGAAATGTTTTATTCCTAACGTTATTTCTTTATAAACGTTGTTTCTCGTTCGTAAACTAAGACTTATTTGACTTTGTTTTGTCATATTTTTTTTTCTAAATTTATTAAATTTAAATAATTATAATTTAAACATTTACATGTGGATAATAATTGTGATTACTCAATTATTAGATAATGCTTTAATGGGGGGCGGGGGTGTTATAAAATTCCGTATTCCATTCTTGAATAGCCAAAAAATGATACCTGGAAAAATCTAGAAATACCTGGAAAAGTCAGGGAATTTATTTCAGGATTTGAGTAGATACCCTGAAATTTGTAATTGTACTCAAAATAATTAATAATTACAAAAGAAAATTGTAATTATAATTGAAATAATTAATAATTACATAGTAGAAATTGTAATTATACTTGAAATAATTAATAATTACAAAAGAAATTTGTAATTCTACTCAAAACAATTAATAATTATAGAAGAATAATTAGACTTAAGATTTGATATCGATTATTTATGTGTTAAATATATTTAATTATAACTAATCCATAATTTGTTCATTTTTTCACTTGTTAAATATATCGATCCGTTCATTTGTAAAGATTTTTAAAAAAAGCAATAAATTTTGTTTGTGCAAAAACAAGTTTGTTTTATGTACTTAACATAAAAATTAACCCAGTTGGTACTTGGGCAAACTATTGGGACCCAGTAATTAATTACAGTATAATTACAATTTTCTTTTGTAATTATTATTTGAAGTATAATTACAATTTTTCTTTGTAATTATTAATTATTTCGAGTATAATTATAATGTTATTGTGTAATTATTAATTATTTTGAATGTAATTTCCATTTTTGTTTTGTAATTATTAATTATTTTGAGGATAATTACAATTTCCTTTATGTAATTAGTAATTGAAAATGGATAGTTAATCATTTTTGCAACCCTGCTCCTGAAAATATTTTTTCGATAATTATTCTTAAACTTTTGGCAAAATGCGAGAAACTATCGTACAAAGTTCCTGTGGTAAATTGTCCCGATTTTGACGATTCACGTCGATAACTTTGCAGGAAATATCTTCGTGAAATTGTTTGAAGAAGGAGAGATATCTCTGAGGTACTTTATGCATTTGAGGTATTGTGGCGATGATACAGTTTTTCTTGTTCTCTTTTCCGAAAAATAGATTTTTCACGGTGGAAGTAAATTTTTCGCTAAATAATTCCATTTTTCCGATTTCGTCGATGAAAAATAAATCCTGGAAGAGAAATAATAATTTCGAAATACGAAATTCTTTTCGTTAATCATTAGTCATTTTTTATTTCTTACTGTTTCGGAAGCTAAAGTTGGTAAAGCGATGCGTTCGAAATTTTCAGTAAATACGTGATAGTTTCCTACGCGATTTTTTTGAAATTGTTGCTGCGTCAGAACGTCCCTGGATAAATTAATAATTCATTTTTAATATAAAGTATTTCAAGTAGGGTTTTTTGATGATATAAAATTGTAGATAAAAAAAACTAACGCAATACGGGCAAGAGGAGCTCGATTCTCTGAATTCTTGAGAGAAACTACATCAAATCCAATTCTCCTTTTATTTGAATCGCGAATTTCTTCTGTGTAAAATCCATCAATTGTATAATTTTGTTTTTGGAGTAGTGAAAACAGTTTTTTACATATTATAGTTTTTCCAATTCCTGTAAAAGAAGGAATTAATCAAATATATTTTAAATTAATTTATTAATTTTAAATTAATTTGTTAATTTTAAATTAATTTATTAAATTAATTACTGTATTAAAAAAGAAGATTAATTAAATTAATGGACTGAACTTCAGAATTATTGGTTTCTAATTTTGTAATTTTCTTTTTATGAAAATGAAGATAATTAGAATTTCTAATTGTTGGAAAACTAATTATTGTTTTAAATTGAAAACTTTTCTCAAGAAGTTTAAACAAACCAAAAATATGTATAATAAAAATCATTTAGGTATTTTAAAATAGAATATCAAAATTTAAATCACTCACGAATGAAAATTTTTGAGAAACCAAAATTTAGGAGAAAATAGGTATATGTAATATTTTTAATAATAAAAAAATTAAAATAATTAGTAACAAACAGTGCGATAAATAATTTAAAAATCGCAAATATACCGGGTGGTCCAGTAAGAAGTACTTTTGTAAACCGCGGCGCGTCGCCAGTTGCCATATTCGGTGTCAAAATCGCGATTCCTTGAAATTTGTGCACACCGGTTATCACTCCTTAAAAATCACAATTTTCGCAATAAAACACTATCCGCGAGGGCAAAATCGACTTTATGAGATCCGCGACTAATAATGGCGCGTATGGCTCTTCAGAAGTCGTCGAAAAACTGGCGAAAAATCAGGTTCATACAAAAACTTCGAGCAGTGAAGTGATAGAGAACAAACGTATTCCGATCAGCTGATCTGGAAGAAAGGCAGGTTGTGTCTCGTACTCGCATGTAGTTTGCGTTTTGCGTTTTTTCTAGTGCGTATTACATCTTCGACAATTCCATTTTCCGGGCTTGCTTCAATCTCAAAAGTGTTCACAGATTGTCGAAAAAGAAGAGTCCTTAAAACTCGGAAATTAATTATCATTATCAAGGGTTAATCGAATTTTGTTTCACGATTCTGAGTACGATATTAATTCATGGAAGAAAGGGAGGAAAAGTGAAGAACTGAGGTGGCAGTCTGTGGGCAGAATTTGGAAATTTTGAGAAATGGCTCATCCCTTGGCTTATAATCCGCTGTCTTACGTCTTTAATCGGCAGATCAACGACAAAGTTGATCATCGAGAAAGACTCGTGAAGGCCAGGTTCGAAAATTCGGAGAATCTCTTTAGAAAAAATCTCCTCTCACATTACGGATGCGTCAATGCAATCGAATTTTCGAAACAGGGCGATCTTCTCGTATCAGGTAAATTTATTTGGTCTTAATCAAACTTTTCTCTGAGAGACAGACATGCCTTGATCTTGGTTCGATCGTTTATTATTAATTTCGATCATCTGAGTCCGAACCGTCATTAAGTCTGTGATCCCTTTCGTTTCATTTTCTCCAATTTTGATTATGTACTTTTGATGATGAATGCCAGCTTTGCACATGACCTCTAAAGATTTATTTCTGCCGATTTCAAGATTTAATTTCAATACTTTTTCTGTTTTCAAATTCTGTAGACCTTTTTTTAATACCTTATTATGTGTTTATTAAAAAGGTTATAATTTATGAAACTGACGGTTTCTTTACACTTTACAGTATCCCTTATTCCACAGAAAATATTGGATGAAGATTCTAATATTGTCTCATCAACGACAGAAAGAAATTAGGAGTATTATTTTTTATTTATTTGGATAGGTTTAAAAGATTTTGATATATTTTAAAAGTAGAAATTGGTTAGAAATTTTGTAGGTATGGTTTAACACTTTATTCAAAGTGATTCAAGTACAAAAAAATACTTTTTATAGTAACAGGGTTGATTTTTCTTTCAAACAAAAATCGGCAGATTATTTTTGAATGCAGTTGCTAATTTTGATTTAAATACTACAATCAAAGAAGATTTAAAATTATGATTTAAAGATAATAATATTCTTATAACAACATTATTCTTATAACAAATATTCTTATAACTCATACACTTGTATAATTATAAAAAAGCTTATTAAATATTAATTGAATATTAATTAAATTTAAATATTAAGATTCAAATCATAAACTACTTATAACATATTTATTTACTCACATAATCATTCACAAGATTAATACTATCATTATTAGTCTTTTTCAAATTCTAAATTCAATTGCTCCTTTTGTTAAAATTATAGAATACAATTAGAAGTGTGCAGTTTGTCAGATTGAATTTTCAATGCAAATTGATACTTTTTGTTGTGAGATTTGCATGTTTACTCTGAGTCATTGATTGTATTGTTTTTCTATTCATGATATTATTCATGGAGATATGTAAATGTCTGGTCTGATAAAAAGATACTTTTTTGTCCACGTTTAGAACATTGAATTTTTCGAAGTTAAGTTTAATTTAGGAAGAAATCTAAGTACATAACCTAAATCACTTCGAATGTACGATTTCTTGAAACCGAAATCATTCAGTTAGTTTTTTAATGAAATCCATCTGAAATAACGATCGAGTTTATAAAATTCGATTCGATCCGATCGAATTTTAGAAATTCGATCGTTATTTTAGATGGATATCATTTCAAAACCAACTGAATTATTTCGGTTTCGAGAAATTCTACATTCGAAGGGATCATATAAGCTTAAATTTCTTCTTGAATTAAACTCAATTTCGAAAAATTCAATGTTCTCAGCGTGGCCAAAAAGGTACCAATTTGCATTGAAAATTTGATCTGAGACATGCACACCTCTAAATACAATGTTTCTCTACGAGAAATAATCTCGTCATTCCTATTTTTGTCTCAAATTAAAGACACTAAAGACTTTCTCAAACAACCGACAATATTTATTATAACCTTCCTTTATTTTACTATATTAAAATATTTGCAGATGCAACACTTATATTCTCAAGGCTATTTCTGTAATCACATCCAAAAATAAACCTTCGCAAATTTGTTTTCATCACTTGCACCAATTTCACAGAAAATTAAAATATTGTAAAATCAAAAGGAAATTTTCGTAATTGGTATTCAAAAGAGTCCTAGATTTTTTTAAATAGTAGAGATATAATTATAATTTATTAAGAGATTCCTTTTTGAAAATGTATTCTTAAATAAGGAAATTAACAAATTAAATATAAGTCAGATAAACGAGGATTATCTTTGTCATGTAGACTTTGCCATGTCAGTAGAAATATAATTAAAATTTATTAATAGATTCCTTTTTGAAAATGTATTCTTAAATAAGGAAATTAATAAATTAAATATAAGTCAGTATCAAAGATAAACGAGGATTATCTTTGTCATGATTCATTGTTGTCTTTCAAAGAACAAGATCTTTCGAGATAAAAATTCCAGACATAAGAAATCAGAATAAATAATATGTTACATATTAGAACTCCATCATGTTGCTGAATAAATGCAGGACCAACGGAATAAACCAATAGATACCAGACTTTCAATTCCTTTTCATTGGTTTATTCCCTTAGACCTATATTTACATCATCATTATATTTGGCATATAATGGTGATTTAACAAAAGATGTATTGATCTCTTTAAGACCTAGAAGAATTCTATACCAATATTTTTATTTCAGAACATAGACCAAAATAATATTGAATTATTTTTAAACCAAGTATTTTTAATAATTCTTAAGAATTAACAATTAAAAAAGTATTGTTACAAATATTTTACTTTTATTAGGACTCGAACAAAATTATTTTATTTTATCTGCATCCCTACTAAAAAAAAAGTCAGGAATCGTCACAAATGTTCAGAAGTTCTGACGATTTCTGAACATCCTGACCATTCCTGACGAGTCTGACTATTTCTGAAGATATGCTAATTCACATCCTATCAGGTAGCTCATCGATTAGGATCGCAGGTAGGCAAACCGAAAAGGATTAAAAATTAAGAATAAATTTTTTTCAATGTTGCATACACAGATTCAAAAGTGAGAAATTTAGAGTCTATGGGTTTCGACGATTTGAGATACCTAAAAATTATCTAAAAAAATTTTAAATTGGGATAAATATAACGTATCTTGTAAAGAGAAAGAGATAGGCCAAAACGGACAAAATTTTCAGATTCACCTTCAGTCATTTAGTAAATAAATACGAATAATTAAATATAAGTAAAAAGAGAATATGCATTAATAAATATAAATAACGTCGGTAATATAAAAGGGATTAGGTTTTATAGCATTCTATTCTTGGACTCCTAATAAAAGGATTATCCCTCAGATCCTAAAGTCTGACGATTTCTGAACAATCCTAACGAATTTTGACTTTTCCTGACGGTTTCCGGCCAGAAACGTAATAAAACTGGTCAGAAATGGTCAGAAGTCCTGACCTTTTTTCTGACGATTCCTGACTTTTTTTTAGTAGGGATATCAAATTTTGAATCTAAAAGATTCGTCTATTTCTGTTGGAGAACTAATATTATCACAGTTTTTCAAATTTTGTTTAACATTGCAAATGAAACTTTAAAAATTTTATGAAACCTTGGGATTAATTAAAAAATTTTGAAAAATATATTTATAGGGGGAGATGATAGAAGAGTTCTATTATGGAGAGTGGAGCAGGCGATTCAAGGAATCGGAAAACCGACAGTAATGAGAGCCGAGCATTCTAGCAACATATTCTGCTTAGGATATGACAACAGTAATTCAAAAATATTTTCAGCCGGCAATGACGATCAAGTTATCGTCCACAATCTTCAAACGTAAGATATTCTCGTTTGTTCCTCGAATAGTCTCGGTAACGACAGTTTTATTTGAATGCAATCCTGTTTATTGACCAATTATTCTTACTTTCAGGGGAGACCCTTTAAACTTTTTTCTACACGAAAAACCAGTCTATGGTTTGTCTATTCATCCACATAACGATTTCGTCTTTGGAAGTGCCTGTGACGATGGAAGAGTTCTTATATATGATATCAGAGGTTCCAAGGAATCTTTATGTTTGGCACAATACAAAAGCGCTTTTCATTCTGTTATGTTCAGTCCCATCGATTCTAAAATGTTGGCCACTGCGAATGCAAAAGAAGGGGTCAGCATGTGGGATATTCGGAAACCGTTAGAGTAAGTATTTTACTTCGAGGATTATTTCAAATCTTTTCGAAAGCTTTATAATTCTAACTGAACATTTCAGAATTCTGAGTAAATTAAAACGCTGAATATTTATAAATTTTCAGGCCGGTTTTGCGATATGGAACCGAAGGACCATCTCAAAGTTGTATGTACGTAAGATTTAATTCAGCTGGAAACAGACTGCTAGCTCTTCGAAGGAGATTGCCACCAGTTTTATATTCAGTTGATTCTCCAAAACACCTTTGTCAATTCGATCATCGTGGCTATTACAATAGTTGCACCATGAAGTCCTGCTGCTTCGCAGGAGACAACGACGAATACGTTTTATCAGGCAAGGAACCCTTACCAAAATCTATTTTTTAAAACCTCCAAATGACTAAGATTTAAACAAACCATTATTTAAAATTAATATTAAATTCTTTTCCAGGATCTGATGACTTCAATCTCTACATGTGGAAAATCCCCACTGATGATACCCAGTGGGTGGATTCAGCACACATGAAATTATGTGGCCACAGGTCCATCGTGAATCAAGTGCGTTACAATCAGAGTAGTTGTATCCTCGCTTCTTCGGGAGTAGAAAAAATAATCAAAATCTGGAGTCCATTTCCCCTAGGCTACGGATGTTTAGGTGGACTGAAGGTGATTGAAAAATATTCTCTCTTAATATCGATGAATGAGTTCACTTTAACACTGTTATTTTTACAGAGTGACTCAGGGAAACAGGAGAAACAGCGCAGAGTTTTTGCTCACAACGAGTATATTGAATTGGTTCTGCGAAGTGGTCATTTTATGACTCACGATTACAGCCATCAATCGACGAGAGAAGATCCTCGAATGATGGCTTTCTTCGATTCACTCGTGCAACGTGAAATCGAGGGCTGGAGTTCCGGAGACGTTACGGCACCACAAACTCCAAGTGATAACGACAATTCCAATACGAGAAACTCGCACAATGTGACAGATTCAGATGGTAAGTTGCGAATCATTCTCTGACTCCTAATTTTTTGTAAATTGGTTGGTACTTTATTTATTCAAACTATCCAACAGATTCGGCAGCCTCCGATCGTGAATTAATGCTCACAATTCTCGGTCCGACAGTGAATTCCCGAAACTCTTCGGCTGGAATGGCACCAGAGAGACCTTCAGAGTCGCCGAATCGCATAACTCGTCTCATAGCCAACCGTAGAACAAAGCTCATGAGACTAGCAGGAATGGAAACCACAGAAACAAATACTTCGAACAACACAAACGGACTTGCTGGGCAGTCTAGTTGTGTTTCAGAAACTGTGACCGAGACCACGAAGTCAAAAAGCAAATCGAAATCAAAGTCTAAACCAAAGGGGGCCAAAAGAAAACTAAACAAATCCTCGAGCAGAAACAGCAGGACCAGGAAGAGATCCACGGTTGCAGAAACTCAGAGTGAAGAGCAGTTGGATGCAACACAACCAAGTACAAGTTCTGGAGTTATTTCGCGAAGACCGAGATACGTCTCGACTCCCGTCGATAGTGAGATACATTCTAGTAGCAGCAGTTCCGAAGATAATGACAATGAAAGTCCCGTGAAGAGGAAAAACTCCAAAACCGATTCAGACAGTTCGTCGAAAACCCAGAGAAAGAGACACAGAAAGTGTAAAAATAACGTAAAGCGGGAGAGTGGAAAGAGCAATAAAAAAAGGCAGAAGGTCGAGAATGATAGTGACGAGGAGTGGTGGAAGGACATAGTTAATGGTAAGTGGGTTTTTTCCGAACAAGTAATTAAAGTAAAATTCAACATGAAAATTTAATTATATACTTTATTTCAGGTTCAAAAACTGAAGCAGACCGGGAAAAGACTCCGGTGAAACGAACCAGCAGAGTTCCTCCAACTTCAGACAGTGGTATCACTTCGGGACTATCAACCACGGAAAAAAGCCGAGCTTCAGTTCAGAGCAACGGCAAAGGCGGCGAAACTTCAGATCACGAGCAAAATCTGAAAAATCTCGAATTCTTCATGAAGAAAGTGGACGCGGCAAAACGCAGTTACTTCAAACTCAATCAGTCAGTCTCGTCCGATTCTTCTGACTAAAGTCCCACTTACCACAAACTGTCAATCTCTTTTCCCTTTGTAAATAATGGAGCTGTGATTCCTTGAAGTATATTTTTATAACACTAAGTTTAACCCCCGCGAGGTCGGCCGACTTTTCTATCTTTTCGTTTTTTTCCTCTTCGTTTTTCATTCATTGTACCAATCCAGTTTGCGTGTCGGTGTAATCATCGTTCGAGCGGTCACTTAAGTAAAAGTTGATCCTCGCTCAGAAATCATTGAATCAGTAACATCGCTTCGAATTAAAGTGAGAATGATTTCAAATAGTGATCCAAACATTTTTAGGTGAACTAATTATAATTGATGTATTGACACTATTCGCGCGTCTTGGGAAAGTAATAAAGTGATACATTGGTACTTGTATTCATCTACGCTGTTTTTTATAAAAACGTTTGACTGTTGCATTCATTCATCCTACAGTAATCGTTAGTAGTAAATAAATTGATTCTAACGTATGATTTTAAATCTTATTTACATTCAGCTCTGCCCTTCGTTCTTTGAATATTTTGTTTGCTGTGCAAATCCAGAGGCTCTTCTGAAATCCTTTTCAATAGTTGTCTAGATTCACATTGAATTCTAGTTGACTTTAGACATTTTAAGTTGCTTACTAAGATTTGCAAGATTTTATTAGTTCTTAGAAAAACTCAGTCAGATTTTCAAAATCCCGCATAGATTCCGAATTATGATTTCTAAAACTTTTCTCTCGCGATTCCTCAAATTTCTTCAGATCTCAAAGACAGAAAACGGACTGAAGTCGTACTTGAAACGAAAAAAAAATGATTGTTTTTTGAGAGAAATATTTGAAACCTAAAACAGTTGATTATTTGAAATTGATTTTATTAGCATTTCTAAGCTAAAAAATTAGGTGTGTATATAAAAATATTGTTAAAGATATTTTAAATATAGATTTTTAAACAAAATCGATGATTTCTAACAAAATTTCAGAAGTAAATAGCTTTTTGATGCAAGTATTTCCTAATCTGTGAGGAAAGTGACGTCACAGCGATTTCTTAACACCACATCCTTCCTCTGATCCTGAAATTTTCTCTGTATGCACATAATTAGTCATTTACTCTCCACTATTCAAGTTCTCAGTTCTTATCAAGTCCCTTGCTTTGAGCGAGATGAATGACACTGCTGACGATTGCGTTGTGACAAGTGTTTTAAGATTAGCTCTTCCGATTTTTATGTAAAGCAAGTTTGAAATAATTTGCTAGTTTGTTAAATTAATTTAAGTTTAATTGAATCAATTTAATTTAATCAGTTTTTCAAGAATGTGGTTCTTTTTCTTGTGGGTTGTTGCTAGTTCGTGGGCTTACAATATCGACGTAGAAAACGCTCAGATATATACAGATCCTAAAGAAGAAATACAGAACGGGAGAAAAAGTTACTTCGGATTTTCAGTGGCTTTGTACGCAGATCCAAACGTTTGGGAAAATTCTTTGATTCTTGTGGGTGCTCCTCGGGCAAATGTGACTCAAATTAAAACGGTCATTGAACCTGGAAGTGTTTTCAAGTGTCCTATACATTCGAGTGGATCCTGCAAAGAGTGGATTTTGGATCCCACTGAGGATGCAGATATTAAATTTTTGACTGGAATCACTAGTAAATTAAGAGATAATGCTTGGACTGGAGCTAATATCGCTATTAAAAATGGAACGAATCCTACAGTTGTGGTATTTTATTTCTACGTATAATTTAATAGACTTTAACTAAAAAAATATTTTTATACTTTCTCTTGCAAAAAAAATTGTTTACTTAGGTTTGTGCACCTCGTTGGAAAATGAGCTTAGGACCAAGGAATATGAATCCCGATATTTTCATGAACGGTCTTTGCTACAGATCTAGAGTGAACGATTCACTTTTATTTGAACGTCCAATCCACGGAATATACAAGAGTAAAATTGCACCTTTTTATTATGCAAATCGACGCTTCCAGATAAGAAAGTTTGATGGAGAATTTCGTTATTATTATGGAATGGGCGAAGCAGGTTTTTCATTACACATGGTTCCAAACAAAGAGGACTTAGTTTTAGGCAGTCCTGGTATTTTAGACGGGAAAGGAAGTCCGTTTTTAGTGCAAGTTGAAGAAAATACTCCAACGAGAGAAGAAATGATTTACAAAAACATAACAAATTTTTCTGTCAAGTATAATTTTATTCACGATACTAATACTGCTATTGGGGATGACCCTTCAATACGTTACAGTGAATATTTTGGTACATACTAAATTAAATATTAAACCTGAATGAAATATTTAAATACTTTCAAATTTAAATTATTTTTATTTTTTCTAAAGGATACTCTGTGAGTTCAGGATGCTATTTTCGAGAAGAAGAACGTTGGTTTTCTTCTGGAATTCCAAGAGGGGACAAATTAAATGGACGAGTTTTGATTTTTTCACATCCGAATAGAACTCTTAACTCTAAGTTCACTATAAAAAGTACTTTAAACGGAGAACAACATGGGGAATATTTTGGATCTGTTTTGGCATCTTGCGATGTAAACAATGATGGTAAAGACGATTTGATTGTTGGTGCTCCATTGTGGACAGATAAATTTGAGGAGGGAAGAGTTTATGTATTTAGCAACAAAGACAGAGTTGTAAGTTAATATTTTTTTTTGAAAAAGAAGAATTTTAAACGCCTAATTTTTTAAATTATAGAACCTGAATTTTAATTTTGTTGTTTAAAGGAGGATTACCTTGAAGCCCAATACATACATGGAGATGCTGTCAAAGGAAGATTTGGATCAGCAATATCTTGTATTGGAGACATCGATTACGATAATTATGCAGACATTGCAATCGGAGCTCCTTATGAAAATAATCACGGAGCTATTTACATCTACAGAGGAAGTGAAACCGGTTTACAACTAAGTCAAAAAATAATCGGCTCTGAAATTTCTTCCTCGATTTTAGGATTTGGAATTTCTATCTCAGAAGCTCGAGATATCGATGGAAATGGATATCCGGATATAGCAGTGGGAGCTTATTTATCTGACAAAGCAGTTCTCTTACGATCTAAGCCTATTGTTACTTTAAAAGTATCAAAAATTAAACACCTCGGAAAACCAGAATTGCAGAGAAATTCTACTTTCTTCGTTATTGAAGTCTGTTTTTATTATTCTGGTATACGTGTTCCCGAAAAGCTGAGTAAGCAGCATGATGATTTTTAAGAATTCTTAAAAATATTTATCTAATATTAATGAAAGAAATTAGCTTTCAATTATTTACTTTCCAGATGTGACGCTACACTGGCAAATTGACGAAAGTTTTGGAAGAGCTACACTTTCGCAAGAAGCAAATAGTGCAAGAACTTTAAGCAAGGATATTGACTCATGTGAAAACTTCACAATACATTTGAACGTAAAAACAGATTTCATTTTATTTTTGGATTTCAAAATATCAGAGTATGAAAGGATCAAATATTTAAAACTTTCGAATTGGAAAAGTATATTTAAATTTAAAAAAATGTAAAAATCTAAACTTTAAAGTTTACACTCGAATCCCGGTTTAAGATATTCCTAGAATTTCGTTCGGTGGCATTCAGTTGTTGCGCGGGTCTGAGAGTAAGGAGGGAAGCACGGTCGTCGAGTAGTAGTCAAGCAGTACCGCAGCAACAGAGCAAGTCATTTAAGAATTTTCATCCCTTATGGTAAAAAATTTACATGCATACATAATTCAGTTACATAATTTATATTACTCCGAATGAAAGTAGTTCGTACGGCCCTGACTGTTTGTGTTCAGAGACGCTCAAGGACTATCCCGGTTTAAGATAGACAATGTTCAAAGCCCATCTTAAACCGGAATTCGAGTGTATTTCCAATGGCACGCCAAAAAATCTGAAACTATTCAAACTAGCCAACATTCAATTTGAAAAGATTTAAAATATAAGACTTTTTTCTAGTTCAAAAATCAACCTAATAATATTTTCGGTCATTATTTCTTCAGAGCAACATCCAGAACTTTATAGAACCGATTGAAATATCTGTATCTTTAAATCCGGAAACAACACAGTTAAATTCTACAGCATACTCAAAAAATGGGAAATTTTTTAAGTCCCTATTCTGCAAAACTTGCCCTGTGATAAACAAAGAACATTCTAAAATTGAAAATTCGATGACATTGTATTTTACTACGATTTGTGGACCTGATGATAATTGCACTTCAAAACTAGACATTTCAATGATGAATGATCTACGAAATAATCATTTTGTCGTTGGATCTCGAAATACTTTTTCAGTATTTGTCAATATTTCAAATCAGGGTGACCCAGTATATCAGACCGAGGTTCAAATTTATATTCCAGAACCATTATTATTAGAAAGAGTTCCATCAGAGTGTAGTGAAAACACCAAGGTAACGAATGGAACTAAAGGAATCATTGAAGTGACTTGTAGTGCTGGAAATCCTCTAAAGGACAACGTAAGATTTTTCATTTTCATTTCTGTATTTCTTCTATTTTCTACAATTCAGTGATTTAAATTTGAAAACATCTAGAGTAAAAGGAATTTGGAACTTAAATAATTAAAGTTACAACTCTTCAAATTTGAAAGCTGGAAACTTTATATCATTAAGTTATCAAACATTTAAAAATTTCAAGCGTTGAAAATAATTTATTTCAAAATTGATTTAATTTTAGAAAACAATAAAATTAGAATTAGCCACAAGTGGACTAAAGTGTGAAAGTAATTATACAGAACTTGAAGTTACACTCAATGTTATACTCCAGCCCGAAAATCAAAATATAACTGGGAATTTCAGTTACAAGATGCCAATTTATTTTGACGTCAATTTAGATATTCTTTTATCAGGGTAAGTTTAATAAACTAAATTATAAGTTATTAAATTAAATTCCTTAATTTAATTTCTTTAATTTAAATTAAATTTCTTGAAGCTAAACTATCAAAATACCTTAAAAATATTTTTAGGAAAACGCAAGAAGATTCGTATTCATACTCGGAAAAGGAGGAAAGTAATCCTGTAAAGAATATAAAATTCGGGCATATTTACGAGATTCAAAAATTTGGTTTTTGTGCAGTAGAAGAAGTCATAGTCACTTTAAAAATTCCTACATTTCTAGAAGAGAAAGATAATGACTTTCGAATCACTAAAATTGTCCAGATGATGGGACTAATAGATAATCAGGAAATTCAGTGCTTCGATTCAAATAAAGAAAGATTAATTTCCTTAGGGGAGGAACACAATTCAGTGAATGTTAGTAAAATCGGTAAAACGACAATAAACAATATATCTAAGACTTTTAATATAGGAGTCAATTCTTTGAAATATGTGCCTCCTGAAAACCGAACTCTATATATTAATTGTTCTAATCCAAGAATTTCTTGTATCAGTTTGAATTGTAAGTTCAGTGGACTTTCAAATTCGACGAACACAAAAATTCTATTGGCAATGGAGTTGCAGTCGTCGATTTTTAAATGTAAGCCGTTTTAAATTAAATAATTGCTATGGAATTATAAGTTATTGCTAAATTAAATTTATTTTCAGCGATTGAAATGGAGGGAAAAGACATAATATTTTTTATTTCGGAAGGAGAAATGATTGTTACGAAGTCCGAGGGATTTGCTAACGTCATAGAAACAAGAACTAATTTAACTTTTGTGGGTACAACATTTTTAGGACCGCCTATCGAACAAAAGGTGGCCTTGTGGATTTTGATATTATCAACTCTCTTAGGAATTCTTCTGCTTACAATTTTGAGTTTTATACTAACAAAAGTGGGTTTCTTCGCTAGAAAGCGAAGAAGACAACTCCACGCTTTAAAAGCCGACTCAAAAGTAAATTGAATATCCTTCGAAATTAAAATTATAAATTAAACTATTGTGTAACATTTAATTAATAAATTATATTCTTTCCTCAGAGAAAAAGAAAACAAAAAGCAGAATCGACTTCAGCGAAAGCAGCCCTACAACAAGATTTCTAAGGAACACAAACTTTATCAACAACAATTAATTTATTTCTTCTGTTTAAAAGCGTGTATACATAATTATATTTAGCATTAGCTGTGCATCGATATTTTTAAAAATCTCGACGTCTCAGAGCATGTATAAAAAAATAGGATTCATTCTTAAAGACCAGAGAGATTCAATTCTCTAGTATTATATTTTCACTCGATGTTTCTGCATATCTGTTAATCTTGAAAATACCATACTGCAAAAAAATAACTGCCTCGGTACATAGATCTAAAAATATTGAGTAAACGAGTTCAATAAAATTTATCTTACAATACAACGGAAAGATATGAGATTCTCTTTGTACTTGAAAAAATGTAAAACGTATGTAAAATGTAATGTAAAATGTAAAACGCTCCTTAAACAAAAGTTGCAAGGCCTTTTTTAAAAGCGAATTTTACTCGCCAATATTGTGCATAAAAGTTTTATCTTTTGATTCAACAGTAATATTAATTTAATTTAACATTTAGTTCTCTCTTTGAAACTTCACGATATTTTTTAAACAATAAGAAAGCTGAAGAGAAAACTTTAATATGCGTTTGCTGAAAATTATTTACGTAATTTGAGAATCGTTTAAAATTTTTAACTAATCCTCGTCATCGCCTAGGCCAAGCCCTCTGGAGATTTCAGCTGCGGATAATTTCCCACCTCCTGGAGCTGGAGGACTAGGCGATCTTGGAGAAGGTTGTGGAGGTGCTGAGTCGTGATGCCTTCCAAAATTCTGAGGCGGTGGTGCATACGAGGGACGATCATCTTCGTGATGAGACGTCTGTGTAAATTATTTACAATTTTAAAAGATAGGTTTCAATTCAAAACCAGTATCTAATTTTAGTTTAGTTAGAAAGTTAGAACTAAAATAAATAAGTTTCAGAAAAGCCAGAATCGTATTTGGAATTGTGAGACTTCTTGAGAAATGCATCCAAGAAAAATTATAAAAATCTCTTTGTAGAAAAATTTATTTGCAAAATCTTTCTTCGATACATTTTTCCATGCACAAGTCTTGTAAATTTCCCTCATACCTCCTCCAATACTGACTGGACTTCTCGCAAGAAAGCATCGACCTAGTGATAATAAAGAATCGCACATCTTAGAGTTAAATAGAAAAGGTTATAAAGCGCAAACGAGAATTCGCAAAAAAAAAACAGAGTAAGTTGATTGTTTAAAGTTTATATTTCACACACGTTTCATATAAAAAATATTTCACATAAAATAACGCTCATTAAAATCTCCATTTAAACAATTCATTCATACAAAAAATAAATTTCTTATAAGAAAATTTATTTAAGACAAAAATCCTTCTAGGTAGCGAATTCGATTTTCACATGCAGAGTACAATAAAAAAATAAATAGTAAAACAGTCAATTCGAATAAAAGTCTGAAAAATAAAGCCAAGCCTTTAGAAAAAAGCGATCATAGGAAGGAAGTGTAACTTGTTACTTGGGAGTTTGCTTCTGACATTGTGCAGCTATCCTTTTTTTTTACTTACGTCCTTACGTTTCGAAAACCCATCGATGGCAGAACTGAGTAAACTGGAACCGAGGGTTGTGCCTAAATTTGATAAAAGATCCGAACCCTGGAAGCCTTGGACAGCTCCAGGTTGTTGATAACCCCCATAGCCTCCTGATGGCTGATAGGCAGGTTGCTGGTGACCTCCACCTCCAAGGACACCTCCTAAAATCGATCCGAATCCTCCTAAAGAATCAACTGGTTGTGCTGGCTGCTGCTGTCCTCCTCCTAGAAAAATATCAAAATAGATTTCTCGAAATTGGAAAGAATTCGTAGGTACCTACTTAAAATATCTTTAATACACAAATTTAAAATTCCAAACCATAGATTAAAGACAGAAATTCTTTCACGAAAAGTCCATGATCTACTGACTTTTCATAAGGACCTTGAAGATAATGAGAGTTTTCTTGGATGATGTCACGCAATTGCGTGTCTCATTCCTCGCACTGCAGCAATCTTTTCATTTATTATGAGATTCGATTGTCATCTAAAGATCTAAACGAGAAGTTTTCGTTTTCACAAACGATCATAGATGTCACGGTTTTATTAGAAGCTTCATAACTCTACTATGTGTAAAGAATCCTATCAGATAGTAATAGTAAGTTATAAAAATAACCTACCAAGTGCTCCAAGAATAGATCCCAACATGCCAGAATCTTGCGGAGGATATCCAGCTGATTGTGGCCTAGAGCCTCCTCCTTGGAGAGCGTTAGCAGCTAAGCTACTAGCCAGGGCAGCACCTAGTGATCCCAAATTTAAACCTCCTTCTGTTTGAGACTTGGAAGAATCCGTTTTTTCGTGATCGCCTTGCTCCTCATCTTTCTGCTGTTCCTTCCTCTTCTGTAAAATAAATTAAAGATAGAAAAATTATATAAATTAAAGCATTTCACAGAGTTGAATGTTTCTTCCAAGATCTCGAATCCAGTATAAATTGAAGAAACGAATTTGAAACAAAACAGAATTATTTCAAGAAAGAATTCTAAGACGAATTTCAAATAAAACAGAGATTCATTTGCAAAATAAATTTACGAGTTGAGTCTGCTTCCTGAGAATCGATAAATCCAGTCTCAAGAATGGAAAATAAATAGATGAAAATTGTGCAATTAAGAGGGACTATTAAGAATTTAGAATTGGAGTCGTTCTTGAAAGCAGAACTAATAAACACATTTTTTAAGTAGAGGAAAAAGTGAGTTATTTATTTACGTTCATAGCGTGTATAGCTGCTGCTACACCTCCAGCAGCGACCAATCCTCCGACAGCGAGGGTCATTTTGTCCAAGCAACCTCCAAGGGCATCTTCTTCTTCTGCTTTTTGATGACCAGGTTGGTAGCCATAAGCTCGAGGATCGTTGCCTCCTGGACCATAAGCTGAAGGTGGACCATAGGCATTTGGAGGTGGTCCATATCCTCCAGGAGGAAATCCATGAGGAACTCCATTTGGAGCCTGAGGTTCCAAGGTAGGATATAAACCACCATGTCCTGAAAAACAAAATTTCAAATTGATGCAAGGAAATATTTATAAACTATAATTTTAGCAAATGTAAACTTGTAATCAACTCACTTGGTGGACCAAAATCTGCAGGTGGAAGATCAGGAACTACAGGTGCAGCTGCTCTGGGAGATCGTTGTGGATCTGGAAGAGTTTCGTAAAATATAGAAGAAATCTCGACGTCGCCATCAATCGTAAGATGAGTGACTTTATGGAAAGGCATCCTGTGGACGAAGTCTGTAAAGTGTCGTCCATTGATTGCGATTTTATAACAGTCGTATTTGCAAAGGACGATAATTTCGAATTCCTGGCCTGGCTGAATCCACATTGGACCTCCATTTTCTTCCTCTCCCCAATTCATCGACTGAATATGATTTCTGGTGATGAATCCTTCGTTAAAACGAGGTGAGATGTGGATCGCAATGTCGTCTCTGGGATTCAAACTTGGTCCTAGTTGATAATTTACGGCGAATCGAACAGCATCAGATGGAGTTTTGCCCTGGATTTTGACCATTTTTCCAGGAAAAACTCCTCCTTCGACTTCACCCACATAGGGAATGTCCTGTACGAGAAAGTACAGATTATCATTTGATGAAGGCATTATGAAACTCTCAGAATCGAAATTGAGAAATATGAAGAATTTTTTTAAGTTGAGGGGTATTAAAGATCAACTTTTAAAATGGAAATGCCTTCATACACTTTGAATGTTTCTTATATACTGAAACAATTTTTAAATAAATTACTTTATTTAATAAGTTCGATTGTTTCAAAAATTAGAGTAGGGTAATTGCACCAATTGTGGGAGCCATTAGTTGAGTAAACAATGGATTTCTTTTACCATAAAATCTTAATATGGTTTTTATTAATTTTAAAATTAATTTTAAAATTTTGATGAAACAAAAATGTCAGTACTTGTTAACTGAATGTTTTGTGTGTGTATATATATACTTTTTTTTCCAAAATTTGTTTAAAAAAATTGAAAATCTAGTCTCTCAAATGTTAAGAAACGGGAATCAATGAATAAGTTTGAAAATAAATTTATACCATTCTAACCTCAAAATCTCAACTTTGACATGATTTTTCGGCTCTCATGGTATAAAATACTGTTCGAT
>JBAGKK010133815.1:0-24657 GCA_037177015.1 Euceroptres primus
TTCTTTTGGTTGGACCCCCTTTTTTTGGATTTACAAAGTAACATTTTATTGTATTTGTCCAAATTTGGTCGGTAGATCCATGGGTTTTTTTTTCAAGAATTTTACATATTATCAGAAATTATAGTCTGCGAATTAAAAAAAAAATTTAACTTGGCCAACTTTAAAAAAATGTATTTTTTACTTGGCAAACTTTTATGGTATCAAAAATTGTATTCCGCGAATTAAAAAAAATGTGAACTTGGCCAACTTAAAAAAAATGTATTTTTTACTTGGCAAACTTTTATGATATCAGAAATTGTAGTCTGCGAATTTAAAAAAAAAATTTGAACTTCGCCAACTTTTTGTTTTTGTTGGGATTCAATTATTTATTAAAAAGTTCCGTTCAATTGTTGAAGACTTTCAAATTGAGGAATTCGAAATTTAAAAGATTTCCATCTTTAGGATATTTTCAATGTTGTAATTTAAATTTAATCATCCCAAACTGACCTTCTAAAATCATCTTACATACCCAATTTGAGATGTTCAGAATAAAAAAAGTTATAGGCGAAAAACACCAATTAAGGGTTATTGCTCTTTCATAATTAGGAGGCAAGCGAACTTTTAAAACAAAGTTGAAGTAAAAAACTTTCAGGTTTACTTTGTGAGCTGAGGGTAGAAAAATAATTTGCAATTTGTTTGGAAGATATTTAAAACCGGAGAGAAAAAATTTGAAGTTTTAGGATCAAAGGTCTATAAAACAAGCCATTTACTTTAAATCGTAAGCAAAGGGCAAAACGAGGGGGTGCAGGAAAAATTGAATGAAAGAGTTGTGCATACGAGAGAAACGAAAAAGAGCGACCGAGACAAATAATCCAATTTAATACGAGCGCTCCTGGGGCGCGGCCGCTTGTTTTCACGGTTTTAATTATACGTTCTATCCGACGCGGGCCGCACATTTTGTCGCCGCGAGCGCCGCTCCTGACAAAGGAACAAGTTTTCCTCGGCATTTCCTTGACCCCTTTTCATCGTTTCGAAACCGCGCCATCAAACCATCGCACCACGATCTTCACCACTAACCAGAAATCAACTTCAAGTGGTCTAATAATGTTAAAAATTTACAGAAAATCAAAAAATATCTCCCTCTTATTTTTAATTCGAAATGAAAATCGCAGCTCACTTTTCCTTTTAAAATTGATAACACCTCTTTAAAATTAGGAACACTGAAAGATTCAGTGGTGCAGACGAATTCAGCAGTAGTGCCTGACTAAAACTGGATTTTACTACTTATATTTCTGAGGATTCCTTTTACGAGAGATGATTTTCTCTCTCATTCCCGATAATGCAATTTTTAAATAAGACTTTAATTCAAATTCAGAATAAATAATTCCTTTTATAAAATTTTTGGTACTTCTCTTTTATATTTTATTGCACTGTTGATAGAAATTATCAGGATACCTAGTTTTTATTACTAATTATTTTAGAAAAACTAAAGGCAGGGTTCACAGGCACAGCGGTTCAGAAGTTCAATATTAGGGAAAATAGGGGATTTCTTTTTCGAAAGTAGGGGATTTCTTTTTCGAAAGTAAGGGATTTCTTTTTTGAAAGTACGGGGTTTCTTTTTCAAAAATAGTGGAAAAAGGGGGAATTTTTTTTCTAAAAGTACCAAAGGAACATTTAACAGTTAATAAATACAATATTTTTATAAGATAACTCAAATTTCAAATTTTTTAAAGAAAAAAAATAAAACTATATTGATTGCTGCAACTAAACCAGCAATTAAATTATAAAAATATCAAAAGCTCTGATATAATATTCCCGAAAATAACATTTTACTGACACGTTGAAGTTAAAGAAAGAGAGAAATTCCGACGGCAAATATTTCAGATGAAAAAATTTAACAGTGTAGAATATTTTTAATTTTCATGTACTTGTAGATTTGTTAAATCTCTTAGAACCCCTCAAAATCCTCTACAATTTCCAAGGTTTTTTATCATGTTTTAGAACCTTCCTGAAAATCCTTAATTCTTCCAGAATCTTTTAAAACCCTCTAGCATTGTCAAGAACCTTATAAATTTCCTAGGATTTTTTCAAACCCTTACAGAGAAATCCACACTTTTTAAGAGTTCTAAAATTTTCCAAAATCTTCGAAAACACCTCAAAACCTACTATGATTTTTCAAAATATTCTAAACTGCTTCAGAATCTTTTAGAATTCTCAAAAATCGTTTGAATTATGCCTTAATATTCTAGAAAACCCAGAAGATATTAGACGGTTATGGAAGAGTTTAGACATTTTAAAAGACATTGACAGAATCCCGAAGATTTAGTGTGTCTAGAAAATTTTAGAAAATTTGGGAAAAGTTTTGAAGTTTCTAAAAGATTCTAGAAGACTTTCAATCTCTAAGGTTTTAATATTATGGTACACGTTTTTGAATATCATAAGTATCTATTTATTATAATTCTTGGAAAATTAATCAGAACTTTGAATAAAAAAAAGGAAAAAAGGGGGGAAATTTTCAAAAGTAGGGATTTTAGGGGAACTTGCGAGAATAGGGAAAAGGGAAATAGGGGACTGACTGTGATCCCTGTGAAGGTTGCAAAATTTCATGTCAAAATATTTTTTTTCTGTTAATCAAAATCTGTATTCTTTGACACTATTCCTTAGAGGACTTAAGAAAATTTTTGACAATTACTTTATCATTTTATATCACTGATTATTTGGGTTCATAATGACAAATAGGGAGGGCCAAAAACAACGAATTTTGACCAATCAAATCCGGACTATGAAAAAAAGTTGCCTTTTCTAATCAGGATGAGTGTAATTTTTTTTTTGGTCAATATTAAAGCAAGCCACCACGAGCTTGAAATTTTTACATTTTTTTTCTATAAGTGCAAAAATTTCGATACATTTTTTTCATGTAGAGATTGTAGCGATAATTAATAATAAAAAATAAAAAATTAACAAAAATTAATTTTGACCAAGTTATGATTTTTTGAAATTCGCAAAAAAATAAGCTTTTTTAAATCGCTGAATGAGACTTTTATTTCAAAAATTAAAAAAAAATTCTTAATGAATTTTCATTAGCTGGAAGTAAGGAATTAACCTATTATTTTCATTGTGACCTAAAATATTTTTCTCTGCTTTTAGTTTAAATTTTAGGATGTTTGAGTTTTTTAAGGAATTGAAAAAACAACTAAAAATTTTTTTCTAAGCTTTTGAAAATAATGATGAGATTCTCTACTTCAAATTAATATTTCATTGAAAAAATTGTTTAAAATTTAGAAATAAAAGTTTCATTCAGCGATTTTAAAAAACTCATTTTTTTGCGAATTTAAAAAAAATTATAATTTGGTCGAAATTAATTTTTGTTCATTTTTTATTTTTTATTATTAATTATCGACACAAGTTCTACATTAAAAAAATTCACCATAATTTTTGCACTCATAAAAAAATGTCAAAATTGCAAAAATTAAAAATTCCAAGCTCGTGATAGCTTGCTATAATATTGATAAAAAAAAAAAAAATAATAAATTTTTCACTCAGCCTGATTGGAAAAGGCAACTTTTTGTACAATCGGGATTTGATTGATCAAAATTCGCTATTTTCGGCCCGCCCTAATGACAAATGGAAATCTGAATTAATAGCAATTATAGGTTAAATTCAAATTGGATCTAGAAACAATTATGGAAAATGGTTAATCCTAGTCATGAATTTCTATCACATCAAAATTATACTGGGTGGATTTTGGGATATATTGATGCGCCTCTTAATTACTAAAAACTGTTGCTGATAATTTCTGCCAATAGAGAAGTTTTTATGTAAAAAAAAATATTGTGAGACTATATAGTACAGTTAAATTAGGATTTCTGCTAGTAAAAATTAGCAGCACGGAGAACTTTGTCTTAAGATATTTGAATGGACATCCTTTTGAAGCAACATTTTCTCAACCCGTTTGCTTGAATTGTTACTTTCGATTAAGAGAAAGGTAAAAAGTATATTAGCCTTTGTTTTTAGAACATGAAATAAGCTTTCAAATGAGCTCTTAGCGAACATCCTACTACAAATAGTTTACGAGATATAAATTTGTTAATTAACATTGTGCGTTTTTCAGGGAACACAAAGCGATGATGAATTTTCATTGTTGCAAAAAAAAAATCGCGATCGGGTTTTTGCTATTGGATTCTCAAATTGGATAGTTCAAAGTATTAAAAAACATTTTTTTTTGATTTCAGAATCCAAAAATGACAGAGGGGTGGGGGAGCACTTTTTTTTAAACATTCATATTTTGTAAAAAAAAATCTGTTTGGTTCAATTTTACTGAAATATCTTACAGATTGTGCATTTTCAGGAAAAAGTATTTTTAAGATGTCAACAAAATTTTTCACATTATTCATAACAAATCGTTGTAAACAATAATTTTTTCCATACTGGAAAAAATGAAAATCTGATAATCTGAAAAATTGTGTATAACCATTGAGGAAGGTGAATTTTAAATATTATTTTTCCAAAGTCCTACGTGCAATATATTCGTTGCATTAAAATATTATTTAAAAAAATTTTATAAAATTTATAATAGAAGTTTTTTAACTTTTAAATAATGATTTGTTATAAACAATGTGAAAAATTTTGTTGACATCTTAAACATACTTTTTCCTGAAGATGCACAATCTGCAAGATACTTCAGTAAAATTGAACTCAACAGATTTTTTTACAAAATATGAATGTTTAACCCCTCTGTTATTTTTGGATTCTGAAATCCAAAAAAAAAACAATGTTTTTTAACACTACGAACTATTCAATTTGAGAATCCAATAGCAAAAACCCGATCGCGATTTTTTTTGCAACAATGAAAATTCATCATCGCTTTGTCTTTCCTGAAAAACGCAGAATGTTAATTAACAAATTCATATCTCGTAAACTATTTGTCGTACGATATTCGCTAAGGGCTCATTTGAAAGCTTATTTTATTCTCTAAAAATAAAGTCCTATACACATTTTACCTATTTCTTAAACGATTTCATGTTTTTTGGTAATAACAAAAAATTGGTTAAGAATTCAGCCTCGAGCTTTTCAGGACTTCAAAAAGACGTCCATCCAAACATTTTAAGACAAAGTTCGCCGTGCTGCTAATTTGTTCTAGCAAATGGCCTTTTTGCGGCTAATTTGACTGTATTAATATTCTGATTTTAAAAAATTTGTAGTTACCAAGCTTATTATTGTTATTGGTTATTTTGTACTCACATGAGCGAGTTTTTCCTCTTTCCTTCTTTTAGGGTCACTTTCAAGATCGGGGGTTCGCGTGCGAAATTTCTCAGGGGGTGAGGAGGATTGCCTGAGTTCAGTAATAGAGATTGATTTTCGATCTTCGGGCGTCGCAGCGGCACTTCGGTGTTGTAAATCCGCCGATTTGAGAAGGGCTTGAGCCTGGGCTTGTGCGGCAATCGCCGCCGGATGGCCTGGGGGTCCGAGATGGGGTGGCACCCCAGCTATTGCGGCAGCCGCCCCCGCAAATCCCAAAAATCCAACGGGAGACATTCCTCCCATTTGCTGAGCTTGGATTTGTTGCTGAAACAGATTCACATTCCAATTACTCACACGAATTTAATTTCACAGTTTCTTAATTAATTACTTAATTAAATACTTAAAAGTTTAATTATATAAAGTGAATGCATTAGGTACTCAATTATTGTTTTGCGAATGTATAATAACACTGTAGGGTAAAGACCCCAATAGTGAGCCACCCCCCAATAGTGAGGCATGCCCAAATAGTGAGCCACCCGTCAATAGTGAGCCACACGCTCTCCTTGTCGCAAGAGAATAGTAAATACAAAAAAATATATTAAAGTTACCTGTGGCCATAAACTTCTAAACTAAACTCTGTAGTAAAGTAAGTAAAATAGTAAATATTAAAATAGTAAAATAAAATAAAAACTGTAGTACTCAATTGTAGGTACTCAATTATTGTTTTACGAATGTATATTAACTCTGTAGGGTCACAAGAGAATAGTAAATACAAAAAGATATATTAGAGTTACCTGTGGCCATAAACTTCTAAACTAAACTCTGTAGTAAAATAGTAAATAGTAAAATAGTAAAATAAAATAAAAACTCTGTAGTAAAAATAAACTAAACTCTGTATGGTAAAGACCCCAATAGTGAGCCACCCCTAGTACTGAGCTACTCCCAATAGTGAGCCACACACTCTCTTTGTCGCGCGAGAATAGTAAATACAAAAAGATATATTAAAGTTACGTGTGGCCATAAACTTCCTTCATATGTAATCCAGTCATTTAACTTAGAATGGTGGCCAATCTACTGAATCTGACTTTTAAAGATATCTCAATACTGAACCACGTTGGCTCAGTATTAACCTTACCGTGTTTAATCTTTGAGCGTCATTAGTGAGCCACGAAAAAAATGCCAGTATTTACCTACAAAGTCAATATTCCATGTGGCGACAGGTGGCGCTAGTTACTAATGCCACTCTTCTTTACCTAACTAAAGTGGCCTACTATTAACGCACTTTGTGGCTCAGTACTGATGAATTTTCACATATTTTTAGTAAATATTTCATAATTTTTTTAGGAACTGGCCATAAATGTGTAATAAGTTAGTCAGAAAGAGTGAATTACGCAAAATACAAATATACGTATTTCATTTTTGCCCGATTAAAGAAACAATTTATTTGCAGAATTGAATTTGGTGCTAATCTTAGATGGCTCACTATTGGGGTCTTTATCCTATAATCTCTTTATAGGTATAGAAAGGTTATTATGAAAATTGGACAGAAACTGATTCAGAAAGTTAGTTATATAGTTTCTATTTACAATTAGTGATGAAATAAATAAAAATATTCATTTCATACACTCAGAAAAAAGTTTTTTACATTCAAACAAAACTTGTTTAAAGTAAATGTCTCAGTAATCGTGACCTTAGTCCCAGTAATCGTTTCCTCATCAATCTTATTTCTGAAGCTTTTATACTTGATTGTTATTCGTTTTGATAATAATTAATACTAAAGCTCGCTATTTTTTGTTACTAAATACTTCTTTACAGATCGTTTATAATTATTGCTTTAGGTTTTTCTGAAAAAAAAATATTTTTTAATATAAACAAATTTTCATATCGAATTAAGAAAGAGGTTAAAAATGATTTTTTTAAACTATAAAATAAGTTTTCTCTGAGTGTCTAATTAAATATGGTAAAATCTTAATTATTATTCGATGAAATTTTTTCTTACCAACAATTGCTGCAGGCCTTGCTGCTGCATTTGCAGCCCCTGCTGCTGCAGTTGCTGCTGGAAAAAAGCAGGATTGATGTTACTGTAGATACCAATACAGAGGGAAAAGTTTCTTTTTAAAAAATAAAATGGTGTACTATCTTGAATTATTTTCTAAAAAGCAAATTTTTCAAAAAGGAAAGTTTTATTCAAATGGATTTTTGTTAACTGTATGAAGAATTTTTCTTTAAGAAAAAATTGTTAAAAATATTTCTTTCACAATTTCGGTAAATTCATATTCGACTCTGTTAATGATTAAAATTATGTTTGTAACAAAATAAAGTTGAATGTGCGAAAACATTCAGAACACACAGAATTTACAATCTACTAATATTGTCTTTTTAACAAAAAAATTATTTTCGGATAATGCAAGTTTTGTGAAAACTTACCCCAATAATGGCGTTAATTTCAGTCGGGGTGACTTCCTTAGCCCTCTCGACAGCCCGGGCCACTTGTTGTTGATGCTGTAAGCCATGCTATCATTATCGCGTCGTTGTCTCTTTCGATCGCGAAAATTACATTTTAAAAAACATTAAAGCGATATACTCACCTCTTGCGCCAGAAACGGAAGCAGTTGTGCGATAATCGCGTTTAGCCGCTTCGCGATCTCCGTCTGGAAGCAGAAAAAAAATATTTTTCTGTTAAAAATTTTGCTATTTCTTATACACATAAAAAATGAGGTTTTCAAAAAATCATTTATTCAATTGTCAGTTTTTTGTTTTCATATATCCAAATGGAGAAATATGAAAACAAAATCACCTAGTGATTTTCTGTGATCAAAAGTCTCCCGGCGGAAGATTGAAATACACGTCTAATATATTTTTTAATTCCGGCGTGTGAGTAAGGTACCGAAAGTGCAAGTAACCAAAACAAGGATTATACAGAAAATTTTTTTACCGAATCCCCCAATTGCCGAATTTTCATTTTACCGAATTTTCAGATTATCAAATTTGCATTTTACCGAGTTTTCAGATTCCCGACTTTTCATATTTCCCAATTTCTATCTTACAGAATTTTGATTTTATGGAATTTTGAGTGTACCGAATTTGAATTTTAACGAAGTTTACCACATTTTCATTTGACCCAATTTTCAGATTACTGAATTTGCATCATACCGAATTTTCACTGTTTTCACTGAATATTCCCGAATTATCAGTTTACCGAATTTGCATCTTACCGAATTATCAGATTCCCGAATTTTCAGTGTACCGAATTTGCATCTTACCGAATTTTTAGATTCACGAATTTTCAATTTACCGAATTTGCATATTACCAAATTTTCATTTCCCCGAATTTTTATTTTACCGAATTTGCATGTTACCGAATTTTCAGATTTCCAAATTGGCATCTTACGGATTCGCAAATTCCCGAATTTTTATTTTACCGAATTTTCAAAATACCGAATTTTCAGATTCCCGAATTTTTATTTTACCGAATTTTCAATTTACCAAATTCGCATATTAAGAAATTTTCATTTCCCCGAATTTGCATCTTACCGAATTTTCAGATTTCCAAATTGGCATCTTATGAAATCGCAAATTCTCGAATTTTTATTTTACCCAAGTTACAATTTACCGAATTTGAATATTACCGAATTTTCATATAAGCGAATTTTCAGTTTACCGAATTTGCATCTTGACGAATTTCAGATTCCCGAATTATTATTTTACCGAATTTTCAGTTCGTAAATTCAATAAAATAAATATTCAGAACAACGCAATTCGGTAAGATGCAAATTCAGGAATATGAAAATTCGGTAAGATGCAAGTTCGGTGAAAAAAAATTCGGGAATATGAAAATTGAGTAAAATGAAAATTCGGTAAAATGCAAATTCGGTAAGAGGTAAATTCAGTAAGATGCAAATTCGGTAAACTGAAAATTCGGGAATATACAAATTCGGTAGAGTAAAAATTCGGGAATCTGAAAATTCAGTAAGATTCAAATTCTGTACACCGAAAATTCGGTAAAATGAAAATTCGTCAAGATGCAAATTCGGTAAACTAAAAATTCGGGAAAATGAAAATTAGGGAATCTGAAAGTTCAGCAATTTGGGGATTCGGTACATAAATTTTCGGTATAATACTGGTTCGGTTACTTGCACTTTCGGTAACTTACATACACCTCCAATATATTTTCTAATTTCTGTTCTGAATTCAGAATAAAAGAGTTTTTTTTTTTATAGGAATAAGCATAATTTTGAACGAGAGCAAATTGTTAAGCGATGTCCTTTGGTGTCTAGGTTTTCTATCGTGGACGCGGAGGCTCGATTAAAAAATTCGTGGACTGACCAATTGCATATAACTCACCTTTCCGCCACACCTCTTTCTCTCTCGTTCTTTCCGTTTCTCCTGCTTTCATGCATATACATTCACTATATCTATCTGTCCGGGCTTGGAGGCCGGTTGGGGGTCGTTTTTCCTGGCCTCTCTTTCACTCTTTCCACCTCTCACTCACTCTCTCTCTTTTCATCTCGTCAGTTTCCGCTCTTTTTTTCTCTCTTTCGCGAGCACTCGTATACGTAGAGAGCGTGTTCTCGCGTTCTTTTATTTGGCCCTCCAGGGATGGCAGAGGGTTGAGTGAGTGAGTGAGCGAGTCGAGAGTGAGGGTACTGTTGGGCTGGGAGCGATGACATCGATTTTTTACCCGTTGCTAATCTCAATGTTACCCCCTTCACCCGCCCTTTCAACCCCTTCTCCTTCTCCTCCCACCAGTCACCCACCATCCGTTCTGCGGGTAATGTGCACGTGCATCGAGCACATTCGTGAAGGAATAACCATTTTTCCGGACAATACTTGTGCCACCGTATGACTTTTTTTTTACCACCCCAGCCTCTTTTTCATCTTTTTCTCTATTTCTCTCCGCCCCCTATAGAACAGAGTCCAACTACAACTATGGATGTGTTCGCTCGTATGTTTGTCCAAGAGAAATTAAAATGACAGTCGTTACTTTTCCGACCACCATTTCGAGTTTAGCAAGTTTACGTTTGGTCTTTGTGCTTTGCCACTTATATATATATGTTGCCTGGCGAAATAGTTTCTAACACGACTGCAATCATTCTCTGAACACTGGACATATGGTATTAGGGGATTTGGGGAAGTATTTGTTTAGTAGGTGTGAGGGTGGTCGGGTAGAAAATTCACGTTTTCAATGCCTCTTGATGAGTGAAGAATTTTGATAAATTGTAGAGCTAGTCTATCTTGCACATTTACTTTTTATTTCTTGATTATAAAGTTTTACGAACAAGTTGAAGCATACTTATTTGCTAATAAAATTACCTTTAACGGGTTAATGAAAATTAATTACAAAAGTTAATAATTTAGTCTTTTCAAATGTTAAAAAATTTAGGAAAAAGTAAAAATTCGAAGGGGTTAAATCGAAGAGAAACAATTTTTATGTACACCCGAATTCAAGAATTCAGGACGAATTGAAAGAATTCAAGCAATTCAGAAAAGAGAAAATTCAAGAACTTCAGGAGAATTCAAAGAATTCAGTCGAATTCAAAGTAAATTCATAAGAATTCAAAGAATTCAAAATAAAAATACAAGGTGAATTCCAAACATTAATTTAGAAATTAAAAAATGAATTCTTTTGAATGCAAATAATACAAGATAAATTCAAAAGAATTTAAGGTGAATTCAAAGAATTCATAAATATTCAGGAACAAGTGTACACCTGAATACAGTAGTGATTAACCCCTCGGTAAAAATGCAAATGAACAAGAATGTCATATTCCGTTACAATTAAAAAAATCCTAGCAAAATATGGAGAAAAAAAATTTCACGTTTTCAATGTCTCTTGATGAGAGAAGAATTTTGATAAATTATAGAGTTAGTCTACCTCGCAAATTTACTTTTTATTTCTTGATTATAAAGTTTTACCAACAATTTGAAGCATACTTATTTGCTGATAAAATTGCCTTTAACGGATTGATGAGAATTAATTACAGAAGTTATTTAGTTATCTAGTCTTTTCAAATGATAAAAAAATTTAGGAAAAATTAAAAATCCAGGGGTTTAACCACTAGCAATTTTTTATGTTCACCTCAATTCAAGAATTAAAAAGAATTCAAAGAAGTCAAAGCGAATTAAAAGAATTCAAGATAAATTTATAAGAATTTAAATAATTCAGACGAATTCAAGGAATTCATAAGAATTCAAAGAATTCAGTCGAATTCAAAGTAAATGCGAAATAATTCAAATAATTCAAAATAAGAATACAAGGCGGTTTCAAAAAATTAGTTTAAAAAATACAAAATTAATTCTTTTGAATTTAAAGAATACAAGTTGAATTCAAATAATTCATAAAAATTCAAAGAATTAATAAGAATTCATAAACATTCAAAGAATTTAAGGTGAATTCAAAAGAATTCAGGAACAAGTGTACACCTCAATACAGTAGTGGTTAACCTCTCTGTAAAAATGCAAATAAATAAGAATGTCATATTCCGTTAATATTAAAAAAATCCTATTAAAATATGGAGAAAAGAAGAATTTCACGTTTTCAGTGTCTCTTGATGGGAGAAGAATTTTGATAAATTATAGAGCTAGTCTACCTCGCAAATTTACTTTTTATTTCTTGATTATAAAGATTTACCAATCTTATAAAGCATAATTACATGATAATAAAATTGCTTTTAACGAGTTGATGAAAATTAATTATAGAAGTAACTAATTTAGTCTTTTCAAATGATAAAAAAATTTAGGAAAAATTAAAAATCCAGGGGGTTAAACACTAGCAATTTTAATGTATACCTGAATTCTAGAATTCAAAGGAATTCAAGATGAATTAAAATAATTTAAGGTGAAGTTAAATGAATTCAAATAATTCAGAATAATTCAAGAAATTCAAAAGAATTCGAAGAATTCAAGGTAAATTCAGAAGAATTAAAAGAATTCAAAATAAGAATACAAGGTAAATCCAAAAAAATAATTCAAAAAATACAAAATGAATTCTTTTTAATTCGACGAATATAAGATGAATTCAAAAAAATTCAAAGAATTCGAGGCGAATTCCAAAAAATTCAAAGAATTCAAGGTGAATTTAAAAAAATTCGAAGAATTCCAAAGAATTCAGGAACAAGTGTACGCCTGAATTCAGTAGTGGCTAACCCCTCAGTAAAAATGCAAATAAAAAAGAATGTCATATTCCGTTAAAATTTTAAAATCCTATCAAAATACGGAGAAAAATAAAATTTTACGTTTTCAATGTCTCTCGATGAGAGAAGAATTTGATAAATCATCGAGCTAGACTACCTCGCAAATTTACTTTTTATTTCTTGATTATAAAGTTTTATCAACCTTGTAAAGCATAATAAAATAATTAGAATAATAAAATAAAATTGCCTTTAACAGGTTGATGAAAATTATTACAGAAGTCACTAATAGTCTTTTCAAATGATAAAAAAATTTATGAAAAAGTAGAAAACGAGCGATTAATCACTAGCAATTTTAATGTACACCTGAATTCAAGAATTTAAAAGAGTTCAAAAAATTCAAAAGAATTCAAAGTGAATTGAAAGAATTTAACGTGCATTCAAAGAATTTAAGGT
This sequence comes from Euceroptres primus, assembly GCA_037177015.1. NCBI lineage: Eukaryota > Metazoa > Arthropoda > Insecta > Hymenoptera > Figitidae > Euceroptres > Euceroptres primus. Next base: position 12,807 of record JBAGKK010133815.1, read on the forward strand.
GAATTCAAAAGAATTCAGGAACAAATGAACACCTGAATTCAGAAGTGGTTCACTCCTCGGTAAAAATGCAAATAAAAAAGAATGTCGTATTCGGTTAAAATTTAAAAAATCCCATTAAAATGCGGAGAAAAGAAAAATTTCACGTTTTTAATGTCTCTTGATGAGAGAAGAATTTTGATAAATTATAGAGCTGGTCTACCTTGTAAATTTACTTTTCATTTCTTGATTATAAATTTTAACTAACCATTTAAAGCATAATTATTTGCTAATAAAATTGCTAATAAAATTTACAAAAGTAAAAATGCAAATAAAGGAATTAAACATTTTTAAAATCTTATCAAAATGGAGGCTTCATACCTGAGCAAATGTGAAAGGCGATATTGAATAACGAAGCGCAGAAAATGGGAGTAATAAATTCATAATTTGCTTGGAGTCTTCCATAGAGATATTTAATACATCGAATGCCGAAGTTTCACCTTGCCGAGGATTTATCCCATGCCACTGGAGGCCCATTGATAAAACGTTCATCCGCTCGCCGCCGTTCGAGAGGGTGCGGGTAATTAATTTTCATGGGAAATGGGATTTTCCTGCGTCAAGTTGTTCGGGACTCATTCCCATTGCGACTGAGAGTATCCGGGACGAAAAAATAAAAAAAATATTGCAAAAAATCAATTTTTTCAAAATATGGCACGGGAGTTCCTAACTACCAAAGGGGCTGTGTGAAAAAAAATAGAAGAGAGGGAAAAAGCAATCGCGAAGTTATAAATGGAACGAGCGTACTAGATATGCGCATATGACAAAATTTTTCTATCGATCCAAACGATCGTGCCATCGAGCCTATCCGATAACGCTTATCGTTTAATTGAAAGGCTCGCACCGAAACCTGTTGTGTATGCATGACTTCCGATTCTGCGCCTGATTTGCGCTTGGTTCCGAAACACTTTCTACGCTATTGAAAACATTATTAAATATCAGCCTTGTCAAATATTCAAATATTCATTTTTTTCAGTATCATTTTCATTAAATTTTCTTTGATTAGAAATAACTTAATATCAATATGTACTGCTGCAAAATAATTGAACCATTGATTCACAATCAGGGGTATAATAGATTAAATGCAGTATCGCTAATACGAATAGGAAGAGAAACACATGTATCTCATGAATAATTATTTACATTGTCCGTATCCTGATAGTATTAAATTATTACCGATTAATATAGGTATACATTTGTATTGACCGTATCCTGATAGTATTAAATTAATACCGATTAATATAGGTATACATTTGTATCACTGCAATATTAATCTTTTGCTAAATGTGTCATAGAAATTACGCAGTATAAACGATCGATTCACATGGTCAATCAGTAGTATCGTCCTACCGTTAAACCTGCCACAATTTCAATTTCGTTCCTCCACCTTTGAATAACTGAGCGTGGCTGTTTGTTGCTGATACAATAAAATATAATCCTCTCGTATATTCTATTTTCTGCCCCGAGCGATAGGAGTTTAAACTCTCAATACGCAATTGCTTTGTAATTTTTTTCCATGGAGAAAATTTGCAGAAACTTTTTACTATGTGAAACAAGAGAAGGTTTGTGGAAAGAGCTAGTTGAAAAATTAAAAGAGCCTGGGTTTATTGAAGGTGTTGATAAGAAAAATGAAATTCGAAACCAACGCTTGCAACTCACTTTAGATACATAAATCTAAACACATTACATTTAATGATTAATTTAGAAGTAAATAATAATTTCATGTCATTCATTCACAATTCACATTTAATCAATTCCTAGACTTTCCGTTTCTATACTATGATGAAACTAATTTTAACTTTGTTAGGAATTCTTTTATCATTTCAAAACTACCATTTCAATTCTACCATGTAAGTCTCAATAATCATAACGAACAAAAATTTTGTTTAGTAACAATTTTATTTCAATGCTTGTTACTAAAAACTCTACATAAAAGAATTCGCCATAAGTTTTAAAATCATAGATTTCTTTTTGTTAATGTTCAAAATTTTGGAATTTTTAAACAAAAAAAACCGAACAGAAGATAACCGATTAAAACCGATTAACCGATTTAAAACTTTCTTTGTACTGTTTTTAAATACCAAATCACACTTTTTTTTTACTAAACTCAAAGGATTCGATCAATCTGAGCATTTTCACTCTTCCAGAATGTTCACTCCTTATCGCATCTCAAGTTTTAATAATCTTTGAAATAGTTTGTAAAATCGAAGAAAATAACCACATTGTTAAATATAACAAATTTTGAAAGAGAACTCGAAATGCGATTTAAAGAAAAAAATACTTAAATCTGTAATTATTTATTTAACATTAGTTATTTGACATTTTATCTTCGGCATTAGAAAAAAATCGTAGTTTTGATTCAACCTTCACCATTGATAACTTATTTTGTAATCTAAAATATTATATACAATTCTTTTTGGTTGATTCTGCTTAAAACGCAGTTAAAATTATAAGATCTGATGAGGAAAACCAGCTGGTTTTCGAAACGTTATCAATAATTATTGAAATTCAAGGAATAAACTATTGAAATGGAAGAAGTCGTATTTATAAGGTTTTACGTTATTATTTAAAAAAATTTTTTTTTAAATTGAAAATTAGATTTTACAGAACGTTTTCTGTCTCTCCTCAGAAACGGCAAAGTGTGGCTTAGTTCCTTTTGCCGCATAGTGTGGACATTGGATAAAAAAAATGTTTAAAATAATATTCCGGCTTATATTTTCAACTGATTTTAAAGTGTTTGTTTTAAACGGAAGCTCAATAAATTCTTAAGAGAGCTGTAAGAGTCATTCAAAGGCTCTTTTTTATAAAAAAAAGTTGCTACATTTTTTTTTATTTCAGTATAAACTTTGCAAAAATTAAAATTTTTAAGTTTCCGATGCATTAACAATGCATAAATTGATTACTTTGAGTGACATTAATGTGTAAACGATAAATTCAGATTCGCTAAATACTAATTGAGAGTTTATAATAAATTATTAATTTGTTACTAACAATTGTATTGTTATAAACAGCAGTCTGAGATTTTGTAATGATATTGAATATTTATAAAGTGACTTTTATCTGTAATCCATTTTGAAGTCATGTACAAGCATTATAAAAAAATGGGAGTATATTTCTTATTGTTATAAACAAATAATATAAACAAATTCAGAGTGTAAGCAATTTTTGAAAGTTTAAGGTACTTTTTTTAAAAATTTGTTAAAACTAGTTTGCCAGTGATATTCCGGAGCAGTACATTGTCATTTTATGAAAAATATGTTTATTATAATGTTTATTATATGAAAAATATGTTTGTTATAAACAAATGGCATAAACAAATTCGCTGTTTGTGTAATTTTTTAAAGTTTAAGGTACTTTTTTTAGAAATTTGTTTCCATTGGTTTGCCAGTGAAGTGTAAACGCGTATAGTCAAATGATTATGATCCCTGCTTATAGCACTCATTTGTTTTTCGTCAAACTAGACAGCTATAGCATTCATTCGTTTTTTCTTGAAGTACCACAAACTTTAAAAAATTGCACAAACAGTTAATTTGTTTATGCCGTTTGTTTATAACAATCACGTATTTCATAAAATATCAATGTAATGCTCCGGAATATATCCCTGGTAAACTAATTGAAACAAATTTCCAAAAAAAGTACCTCAAACTCTAAAAAGTTGCAAAAAAGCGAAATTTGTTTATACCATTTGTTTATAACAATCACATTTTTCATAGAATGTCAATGTACTGCTCCCGAATATTACTGGTAAACCAATTGAAACAAATTTCCAAAAAAATGTACCTCAAACTTTAAAAAATTGCACAAACAGTTAATTTGTTTATGCCGTTTGTTTATAACAATCACATTTTTCATAAAATATCAATATACTGCTCCGGAATATCACTGGTAAACCAACTGAAATGAATTTCCAAAAAAAAGTACCTCAAACTTTAAAAAGTTGCAAAAAAAGCGAAATTTGTTTATACCATTTGTTTATAACAATCACATTTTTCATAAAATGTCACTGAATGCTGTAAAAGACTAAAATGTCATAAAATATCACATAAAATTTACTGATCCGGAATATCACTGGTAAGCCAAATGAAACAAATTTCCAGAAAAAAAGTAGCTCAAATTTTAAAAAGGTGTACAAACAGCGAATTTGTTTATACCATTTGTTTATAACAATGAAATTTTTCATAAAATGTCAATGTAATGTTCCGGAATGACACTGGTAAACCAAATGAAACAAATTTCCAAAAAAAAGTACCTCAAACTTTAAAAAATTGTACAAACAGCGAATTTGTTTATACCATTTGTTTATAACAATCAAATTTGTCATAAAATGTCAATTTACTGCTCGCGAATATCACTGGTAAACCAATTGAAACAAATTTCAAAAAAAATACCTCAAACTTTAAGGAATTGCACAAGAAGCGAAATTTGTTTATGCCGTTTGTTTATAACAATCACATTTTTCATAAAATATCAATATACTGCTCCGGAATATCACTGGTAAACCAACTGAAACGAATTTCCAAAAAAAAGTACCTCAAACTTTAAAAAATTGCACAAAAAGCGAATTTGTTTATGCCGTATGTTTATAACAAACACATTTTTCATAAAATGTCGATGCACTACCCCGGAATATCACTGGTAAACCAATTGAAACAAATGTTAAAGAAAGTGCCTCAAACTTTCAAAAATTGCTTAAACTCTGCATTTGTTTATATTATTTGTTTATAATAATGAGAAATATACTTCTATTTGTTTTTATAATGCCTGTACGTGACTTCAAATTGGATTACAGATATAAGTCACTTTATAAACATTCAAAATCATTAGAAAATCTCAGACTGCTGTTTATAACAATACAATTGTTAATAACATATGTTTAATATATTATAAACTCTTAATTTGTTAAATTATTAAAAATTTTAATTTTTGCAAAGTTTACACTTAAATAAAAAAAATTTTTTCAACTTTTGTTTAAAAATCGGCTCTCACAGATCTCTTAATAATTTATTTAGCTTCCGTTTAAAAAAAAAAAACTTTAAAATCGGCTGAAAATATAAGCCGAAATATTATTTTGAACATTTTTTCATCCAATGTCCACACTATGTGTTGCAAACTTCAGTGAGCTAACTATTAACAGATTTATAACAGCACCTCAATTTCTACCATTGATGAAAATTTGTCAATTTGCAAAACCTGTTGGTACATCCAACAAGATTCGCAGAAATTGAACGACTCAGTACACAAGGTCCACTTTGTGTGTATGTGGTTATTTAAAGAGCGTGAGACCAAACTGGTACATTGCCAACAAATTCGAGTTAGTCGAGTAGTGAGTAGTAAAGTGGTGGCTTCTGGGGTTGCTGGATGAAGCAAATATCGAGGGTGAGAGCTCCACAAGGAACAGACACAAGGAAAGACTGGGACAGATAGAGAGATAGGGAAAACGAATAAGCGCGACAGAGAAAGTCCAAGTAAAAGAAGAAGGGGAGCAAAAGCGAGGGTGGAAAAGGTTCCCTGAGGGTGAAAAACGGAGAATTGTGTTAGTGGCAGAGGAGTGACAAAGGGGTAAAAAGGTACAAAAGGGAGAGGTCTAACCTCGTAGGGGAAGACTGTTTTCATTCGGGGATTAAATTGAAAAGGATTACAGAAATACGCCACGAAAATTTATATCTGTCTCGGCAACCACTCTCTTTTAACATTTCCACACTTTGCCTCCCTTCCCCCGAGCCAGTACTCCTCAAATGTCGTTAAACAATTATCTTTTGGATTAATTACACAACTTTCATCTGCCTCTCCTTTTTAGAGAATCCTGCCCTCGTTTTTTAATTGAATCTCAGGCACTAAGGAAATTTTATTCCACAAAGTAGATTTTACGTTAAAAAGGATAAACTATGTAATGATGGCATTAAGTGATATAAAAATTAAATTCTAACTTGGAAAAAGTAAATTAATTAATTTGAAAATGAAGTGGACTTTTTAACGAGACGTAAAATTTTTTATGAGTTTTAAACCATTACTGGAAAGCTCGCTGGAAAGGCATAAGAATTCAGGATTTTTATCCTGGGTATTTTAGAATTAGGAAGTAGAAGTGAGTTTTAAAAAAGGAACGACAACTTATTAGGAATTAATTTCCGTTTTAGGAGGACGAGAATAAGAAATGAGGTAACAAGAGTGACTGGCGAGAAGTTTTCGATACCGCGATAATTTTACGACGATTTAGTGGAAAGGTTGGTGGCTACAACCCCTCGCCTCTCACCCCATTGAGCAACGCCCCTGGGTACAAGAGTGAGAAATGATCGGCCGCTAATGCTAATGAATATCAGCCAAGGGTGGGGAAGGTGTTCGTTCAGGGTTTAGTTTAGCTTTAGCCTACGCTCGCAATAGGGTCGTGATGGGATGGAGGGTCGTGGCTGCTTTTAAGAAGATTGCTGACAAGGGACCGTCGTTAATTAGCCGAAATTACACGATTTCCTGACCGCTCCAATAACCGACACTTCGAACCCCTGTCACCTGATCGTTAAACAGTATATTTTTTACAAAACCAATTATCCTTTTCTCCAATTTCTTTCCAAAACCATTTTTAAGCAAATGCAATTCCAAATAATTTGTCCCTTTCGATAATCAATATTCTTTTAAAGTTTACTTACCTGCTTGGTAATCTCGATGTTGAAGCCGCAAGACATCTCGTAATACTGCAACAGAAAGAAAAACATTAATACTATTTTTCATAAAGAAGTTGATCAATATATTCAATTCAGAATACTTCCAACTATAACAAAACAAATTAATAATGAAACTTCCATTAATAATATACAAAACTACGGTAAACAACTGAGGATTGTAAATACAGGGGATTTGAAATTTTAATTTGTGTGCGACCTACTCCCTGAATTGTTTACAACCTTACAACGCTTCCGCCATTAGTTGATCGTTGCAACACAAACGGCTTTGGCTTCGGATACAATACTCGATGCTTTGTGTATAGCAGGGTTACTAGATGGAAGATCGATAGCTACGAATGCGGAAATACACAAACTTAATAATGTACTTTATAACAACGTCGACCATGCATTACAGAGGTGGTATACATATATGTACATGAAATGTGTAATTGTGTATGTGTGTATAAACGAGTCCTATTTCGCCCTTAACCGTCTCCAGACGTAGGCAAATCTCCCACCCCTTTTCAACCCCCTCCCCTCATTCTGAACGACGATTCGCCGACACGTGTAGTAAAATGATAGTGTCGGATACGCAAGCGTATGGGTTGTAATACATGCGAGGGGAAACGAGAAGTTAGCATTTTCCACAATCCCAGCTGTCACCATCGAATTTCGTGGCCACGTGAATTCAGTACAATGCTTCCCCTTGCCATTCCAATGAGTTCCAATGAGCTTCACGCCCCACCGTTCAACCCTAATGCAACATCGTCAAAAAAAAACAAAGCAAAAAAAAACAAAGACATGATTGTAATGAATGTTTATGAGGTTTTCTATTTACTTTAAGCAATGAGTAGATTGCTTGATATTTGGTATTTTATTAATTAAGTTCTAATTCATCATTGTACAAAATATAATCTGAATCTTCTATCCAATGACTTTCAATTTTCGATATCTTTAGAAATATGGAAAAGATTAGAAGAAAAATAGAAGTAACTTTTTCAGCAACTTTTGAGACCAACCACATCTAAAACTAATCTCGAAAATCAATATATTGATATCTTTTATATATTGATATCTTTCGCTATCAAGTTTACTATCTTCCTGAAAACAGCACCGAAATTTGTTTATTCACATTGGCGAACTATAACCTAGTTTTCCTACGGCATGAGTGTCTAGCTAGTAGCTGCCTTTTGATCCACATCGACGAACGAACATGATGTTTGAAATTTCAGAAAAGCCGAAGTATCATATAGAGAAACAATATTGAATAGAAAACGCATCAAGCTACCAGGCCTGGCTTGGATATTCACTTTGGTGTATTTGTATCTGAATTTGTATCTATATACGTATATAATATCGATCTTTTTACGAAGCTCGGTGAGTGGAATCCAATAAGAGTGGGAAGGGAGTTGTGCTGATAATTCCACCCCTCTGGTTATTCGATGGGGATCTCTCGGCACAGAGTCTTTGATAGGGTGATTGAGTCGCTTTCCTTCTCTCTTTCGTTTTCCGATACGCTTTTCCTATTTTCTTACTTTTTTCTTTCATCCAGATTCTTGTTATTTTTCTTATTTTTTCTTTCTTCTTGCCTTTAGAACTTACGTCACTTGCAAGATTGTTGCAAACTTGCGCGAGGCAGAAATAATTAACGAACTGGAGGTAACGCTTCCATGAACAAAACGAATCTAGAATACCGAGTGTCAATAGCAAGTCCTTTAATGTAAAGGTAAACCAATTATCACAATTATACAGTCCAAACCATCTTCGATATATGCGTATTTGATTAGGTTATGAATATTGCTTCAGAAATTACAATAATTGAGGTTGTGGGCTAATTAATTTTCTGTAGCACGAAACTAGATCTGATAAATGTTTCATTTACACATGGAGAACCACTTTTTTTTCTGTTAAGACTTTAACATTTAATTTGTACCATTTTCTTCCTCATCAGTAACATCATCATCCCTAACAACATCAATGTTTTTATCTTTATCATATATGTCATCAGTACCACTAGGATAATCCTAACCTTTTTATTCTTTTCTATTATCAATATCATCATCTGATGTATCATCAACATTTCGCTTTCTTCATCACCAACATCATAATCATCATCATCATCATCGCTATCTATGACAACAATATTCTTTCGTATTTTATTATTCACGTCTGCGTGTATTCAGTATTCTCATATTTACTTATTACTCTATCCATTTTGGATGTACACCATTAATACTGTCACTCATAATTTTCTCATCAGCAACACCATCTTCTACTATTTGCATTATTGCCCAAACTCAACCATAATTTCCTAGTCTAAAATTGCAGACAACCAATTGATGTGAAAACAATTTAGCTCCAAACTCTGTTTTGTACACCATCAATACCTTCACTCTTACTTTTATCATTAGCAACATCATCTGCAACAATCTACATCATTCCCCAAACTCAACCACAATTTTCTAGTCTAAAATTGCAGACACCCAATTAACATGACAACGATGCTGCTCCAACTCTGTTTTCTGCAGAATCAAAAACACCATCACCATTATTATCTTGTTCTTCATCTAAGGCAACAACAACACTATCATCGTTTTTCATTGTGCTCATCTGTACTTTATTCCACTGTCTACTTTTGACGTACAACTCTCTTTTCTTTACTTTTATCATAAGCAACATCATCTTCTACAATCTACATCATTCCCTAAACTCAACCATAATTTTCTAGTCTAAAATTGCAGACACCCAATTGATATGACGACAAGGAACGATGCTGCTCCAAACTCTGTTTCCTGCGTTATCAAAAACGCCATCATTATCTTGTTCTTCGTGTAAGGCAACAACATCAATATCATCGTTTTTCATCGTCCTCATCTGTACTTTATGCCACTACCTACTTTTGTTGTACAGCATCAGTACCATATGCTTATCTGTACTTTATGCCGCTAGCTACTTTTGATGTAAAACTCTCTGTTCTTTACTTTTATCATGAGCAACATCATCTGCTACAATCTACATCATTCCCCGAACTCAACCATAATTTCCTAGTCTAAAATTGCAGACACCCAATTGATATAAAAACGATGCTGCTCCAAACTCTGTTTTCTGTATTATCAAAAACACCATCGTTTTCTTGTTCTTCATGTAACGCAAAACATCAATATCATCGTTTTTCATTGACCTCATCTGTACTTTATGCCACTACCAACTTTTATTGTACAACATCAGTACTTTATGCCACTAGCTGCTTTTAATGTGCAACTCTCTTTTTTTACTTTTATCATTAGCAACATCATCCGCAACAATCTACATCATTCCCCAAACTCAACCACAGTTTTCTAGTCTAAAATTGCAGATACCCAATTGATATGAAAACACGAATCTATACTGCTCAAAACTCTGTTTTCTGCATCATCAAAAACACCATTACTATTATTATCTTGTTCTTCATCCAAGGCAACAACATCAATATCATCGTTTTTCATTCTGTACTTTATCCCACTTCCTACTTTTGATGTACAACTCTCTTTTCTTTACTTTTATCATTAGCAACATCATCTTCTACGATCTACATCATTTCCCAAACTCAACCACAATACCCTTGTCTAAAATTGCAGACACCCAATTGATATGCCGACAAGGAACGATTAATTAGATGGTCCACAACCCTTACAATTGCTCATTACTCAATTCAACCCACGATGTAGAATTTGAACCATAACATGAAGGATGAGACGAAGGCTAAGGTTGGTATCATCACACCACAGAGGAAGGGTCATGAGGAAACAGAGGACAGTAATCCAATTTGAACTCCAACAACAATAGAGATCATGTGTATGAAGACCGGATTACTGCTCTTTGTACTCTCAATTGATCTGTAACCCAACATCAGTAGTCTAGTTTTCACATCTTAGGAAAAAATATGCAAGATGCGATTTTAACTGCACATTATACTAATGAAAATCGTGTGTAGTAGATTTAGTCTGCGCGGGCGCCAAATTAGAACATCAGAGATATGTATACGGTGGGTATAGATAGATAGATACACTGTCCTGTATCTACACGTATATTACTTGCCAGTGGCTGACAAACCCTCGACATCTATTTCTCTCTCCCTCTCTTGGATGAATTCCCTCTCTTCGTTTGATTCTCTCCTTCTATCTATCTCTCTCTTGCACCCTATATTTCTTTCTCTCTCGTAACCCTTCCCCTTTCCTCCACCCATTGCTACCCACTTTACGTCTGTCCCCGGGTTGGAATTCTCTCTCTCTCGGTTTGCCTTTCTCTCTCTCTTCGTTTACTTTGGAGATATCGATTACCGGCTCAGCTCCCAACCCCCATGACCCACCCCACACCATCAGCTCAAATGCCCCCTGCACTATTCTCCACCCACTCACCCAGCTTGCTGCCTGGTTGCTTGCTTGGTGTCACATCAGTGTAGCAGTTTACAGGGATGTACACAAGCCGCCGGCATAAGGGTGCTTTCTTGGCAAGGTGAAGTTATACTGGGTCCTTATTCGACGAGTCTCGGGAAGCCGAGGTCGCCCCGAGGAGAGACAAACCACTCACTAAAGTTACTCCTTAAACCTTCGATAGAGAAAGAGAGAGGAAGATAAATGCGGAACGTCGATTTAACAATAATCAGATCGACTGAATTCCAAGCTCGTACGCTCATTATTTGGATAACAAAATCGACCTTCTCGAGTTGATCATAATTGTAGATTCTGAATACTTTCTAATGATTGGGAAGATAAGATGAATGGAATCTGTTCATGAGCAGATGATGAATCTCTTTCTGTTGTTGCAGCTGATGCGAGGGGTCAACACTCTAAATTTGCGTGTACGAGGAATATAATCCCAAAGAAAATTGCGGAATATTTGAGAATACATCGGAATATTTCGGAATATATGTGAATACTAGGAATACTTGGAATATATGAAAAAATGAGAAAATGTGAGAACGTGAGGAATATTTCGGAATGCTTTTGGATATTTCGGAATACTTTAGAATATTGGGGAATACTACAGAATAGTTGGGAATATTTCAGAATATATTTTAATGCAAATCGCGAAAAACAAAAAGAAGGGATCATACTACTTTAGACGCCTGAAAAAAGGCTATTTTTGCGAATTTTTCAAGCTATTTCTATTATATATATATA
>JBAGKK010133921.1:5843-24649 GCA_037177015.1 Euceroptres primus
ATTTATTCATTCGTACTTTATGTTTAGAATGTTGGTTTTTACTTTCAGAATAAACATTTGCATTTGGAATATTTTTAAACTTTCATCCTTTCTAAATCTTTGATTTATTTATTCATTCGTACTTTATGTTTAGAATGTTGGTTTTTACTTTCAGAATAAACATTTGCATTTGGAATATTTTTATACTTTCATCCTTTCTAAATCTTTGAATTTTCACATTCTCATCGTCATATGAGAAGGTATTAGTTTTATTTATTTTTTTAATCTCTGAAAATTTGTTAAATTTTTTAATTCTTCATAATAATTTTACGTCCGAAAAACAAAATCACCACTGAATATAAAAACAAGGGTTGGTTGCCTTCTAATTTCTTTATAAAACTTATAAATTTTAAAAACCTATCTTACTTTTTTCGATTTTTTTTTCGTTTGAATCGTTTTTTTTCGATTTAAATATTTCATTATAATTTTAAACAAAATTTTGTTCTACCACAAGTTCGAAAGTAAAAACACTAAAAAAAGATAAATATTAGCAATGTAACCTATGTTTTATTTAAAAGAATAAAAAAAGTAGGATTATTATTGTATCTTATCACTGATTAGAGAATCGCTTATACAAGTCGGCCTTGTCACTAAGTAAATTCTGATACGAAACAGTGGAATGTTTACTTATATTGCAAAAACTCTCATTGTATAAACTTACGGATTTTTTACGACAAACGGATACTTTATGGATAATCGTTCAATGTTAAATTAATTGTTAGAATATTATGATAAAAATTTCAAAATCTTCCGTAATACATACAATAAGAGATGTTAATTTTGTTAACAGTCCGATTTTTATATATGTATTTTCTTTAACTTTTTAAATATTTAGCTATTTTAAAATATTTCACTGGAAAAGTTATTATAGAAAAAAATCTTTAATGAAGGAATGCAGTATTTTAGAAAGTATTTTTATGATGTACTTTATTTAGAATTATGTACAAATAATTCTGAAGTAATTTAATCTTAATGTAGTAAGCTGATAATATGCTTTATAGAAAAGTTTTATCTTCATTCTCTTCTAAAAAGGATAATGCCTAATGTTGATGATAATGCCTAATTCTCATTATTTTGTCATTTTGAATCTTGGATTACGAACAAAATACAAGAAATAAAAAGTTTTATCTCTAGCCTTGTTCAGAGAATAGTTTAAAATTGATTTAACAAAGGAAGAAGATAATTACGTAAATGGATTCATGCCGTTTAATTCAATATTGCATAATCTGTTTGCAGCTCAATGCTTACTATTTATGAATACAAGTAAATTAGCGTCGATTATGTTTTTTAAATTTTCGAAAAATGGAAATTTTGCAGAAGGCACTTTGTTACCATATTATATTATTAGTTTATAGTTTTCTGCTAAAAAGTGATCTACATGTTTCTAATTTTTTTCAGAACTCATTGATGGAATTTTTGTCGCAGAGTATTTTTATTGTTGAAGTATTTCCTGAAAATTGAAATCGTGAATTTAAAAGATACATTTTTATGTGATAATTTAATTTTTGACTGTAGTGTTTTGCATTTTAAAAAGCTTCAGCTACAATGGTTAGTAATTTGCTTTAATGTGATGATCAGACAATCGTTTGAAACGATAAGTACCAATTAACCGAGATTTAAGGTTGCTTTTAAAAAGTCACTTAGCTTGAATTTAAGTCGATTATACGTTTTACTGATTTCCCTAAAAAAATGCAAGTATTTAAAAAAAGGATTTAAAATTTAAAATCAAATTTGAAAAAAAAAGATTGATATACAATTTTTATAAAAGCTTTGCGAAAACTTTTAGAAAAATAAATTATTTCTTCACTTAGGATATTTTACTCTTCTCTTGCAACAAATCATTTTAGTTACACATTAATAACTTGCAACTCTAATATACCTTTTGCGTTAGAATTTAAAAGAAAAAATACTACTAGGATCTCAGTACTATATGTTATTCTTATTAGTCCATTACACAATGTATGTCATGAGTGATATAAGCTATCTTTTTTTCCATACATCTATTTTTACTCTGAAAACGAAAAGAAAACTCACACGTAAAATATATTTAAAATATAGTTTGGTCTAGAATTTACATGGTATACAATTAAAGGAATATTTTTAAATAGAATTTTATGATTGTATTATTTTGCTTAATATATATTTTCTACATTTCATTACATTGAATTTAATTTTAAATTAGGTACGTTTTGATTTTTCGTGGAGTCGTAAAAAATTGAAGAAAAAGGCGAAGCACAATATTTCAAAAAGTACAAAAATGAGTAAGATTTTTATTACAATATGTCATCTACAGTAATTTTCTATTTTAAAAATTAAAAACTGCAAACTATTTTTATAAACTTTATTGCAAGCCATTCATTTTCTCTCTTCTGTTTTAATTCTTTGAGTTTCCATTCAATGTATTAAATCCATTTTTAAGTAAAAAGATTTGAAGGGTTTATGAAATACCCAGATTCTTTTTATTTGAGTTTTTCAATTAACATTTTAATTTTCATGTTTCAGAGAGAATACCTCGACGATTTATTCTGGCTCCGTTGATGTTTTTGGCCTGCATGTTTTCTTACATGATGCGGACAAATCTTTCGATAAATATTGTCGCCATGGTGGAGCAAACCTCCAATAAGACAAAAGGACCGTCTTATTGTGCTAGTTTACTCAACACCACACAAGAATATAACGTCAAACCTAGACAATTACAAGACGTAAGTAAATTATTGATAATAATTTATTATAATTGACGATTTATGTGCTTTGGTGCTTTATATTTGTATTAAAAAACAACGTCGATGTCCTTGAAAAAATTCAATTATTTAGATCAATTTAGATTTCAGAGGTGAAAATTAAAATAAATATTATACAATAATTTTTCAATTTGCAGTATGGTGTACGATATAATTGGTCACAACCGGTGCAAGGATATCTTTTAGCTGCATACTTTGTTGGAGTTTTGCCAGCTAGTATTCCTGGCGGTATATTTGCTGAAAAATTCGGAGGGGCTAAAGTTGTTGGGTGAGTGATATTTGAATTTATATTCGTAAGAGTTTCATTATCGTAATTTATTATTTTTATTATTATCCTTTTTATCGTATTTATCATGTTTATAATTATTTTTCTTTTCTTCAATGTAGATTGTCAACTTTAATTCCTGCTGTCCTAAATCTTCTGATTCCTCTAGCTGCTTCAGCTGATAATGTGTTGCCATATTTTGGGGTTTCGCTTGTATTTATTATTCGTTTCTTGATGGGATTTTTCGGGGTGAGTTAGAAATTTATTTTTCAGATTTAATAAACAGAGTTTTATCTTAAAGGTTAGATTATTTAGAAAACATCGTTAAAATCGGTGATTAAGAAGTTTTCAAATGTTTTACTTTAAAATTTCCAATTTGCAAAAGTAATTTTCAAGCGCACGTTTGTTTGTTAACTGCTAAATTTTGAATCTATCGTCGATTCAACCTGTTAGTCGTTCTAGTTTTTCAAGCGACGTGTGAACTTTAGCTGGCGTTACAAGTTTTATTATTAAGGTTACTCTGCTTGGTGCAATTGACCTAATGATTTCAGCGGGCATAGTGACTACAACGCAATGAGATCCTTATCGCTCATATCAAATTCAAACTTATTTTCGTCTTATTCAAATTACAAACGTCAGCTGTCTGCTATCATCGACGGCATAAAAATATAATGATGGAGTCGCGTTAACGGATTATCATCTGCTTTTGTAATAATTTTGCATATTTTGTGAACCTTGATTACTAAGAAATTCAGCGTTCATAATCTTGTTTTTTAATCTACATATCGTCAGAAGCAAGTTTTGCACAAGTTTTCCTAATTTTTATAATGTACAAGATAACATTTTTCTCAACAATATTTTCTTAAAATACACTTTTTATTAATAATTTTTTAAAAAATTTTATGTCTGCTTACTCGGTCTTATTTAAAAAAACTCTGGAAACGAAGTTTAGTTAGAAAAGATTTTTGTTTCATTTTTAATACCGAAAAAAATGTTGAATTTTAATTTTATTTCTAAAAAGTAACAATTCACATTGGTTGTAGGGTGCAATTTACCCTGCTATTCATGCTATGATTGCAAGATGGGTGCCTCCAACTGAAAAGGGAATATTTGTTTGGAGCATGACAGGTAATCTGCTGACAGTAACTTAAAATCTCTAATTCAAAATCGATTTATTTTTATTCAATTTACATAAATTCTAATATTAGAGAAGGATATTGAGAATTTTAATCATGTTTACACTCATCTCTCGTAACTGTGCCGGCCTCGGCTCTGATCAGTACAGTAACGGGCGCTATTAAAATCCAGTTTGAACCGGATTTAAAGCGACGAGCGAGCACTCTTATGTCAACACTCAGGACTGCATATATAGTCTCTGAACGTACAAAAGTATATGTCCAGAGAGTCGCGCTGTAAACAACTTCTGATGCGGCCCTGACTGTCCGAGCGATCAGCTTCAGTGCAGGGCGTCAGGGGGGGGGGGTGACAGAAGCAGTCTAGCGTGAACAACCGTGAAACCGGCACAAGAACAAGCGGCACAGTAAGGCGAGATGAGTGTATTAGGTGTTTTTGTTATACATGTATGTGAATTTTTAGAGTATTTCATATTTAGGATTGAATTATTATCTATTTATTTGTTAGGTGGACCTTTCGGTGCGTTTGTCACATTCTCCA
The DNA here is from genome assembly GCA_037177015.1 of Euceroptres primus. Taxonomy (NCBI): domain Eukaryota; kingdom Metazoa; phylum Arthropoda; class Insecta; order Hymenoptera; family Figitidae; genus Euceroptres; species Euceroptres primus. Next base: position 10,563 of record JBAGKK010133921.1, read on the forward strand.
TTTGCGGACTCGTGACGTCAACTTTTGGTTGGAAGGCATCTTATTATGTTACCAGTGGTCTTCTATTTATCTTTTGGGCAGTGTGGACTTATCTTGCATATGATACTCCCGACACTCATCCTACTATTACTGCAGCTGAAAAGGCCCATATCAAAGAACAAATTGGGAAAACAGTTGCAAAGATTCAGGTGAATAAAATTTATAAAATTTCCACATAATATCTATGATTTCTGTAAAATATGTTATATAATATTTTATTACAAATATTTCCAAAAAATGTAACTAATTCTTAATTAAATCATTTTAGCCGAAACTGCCAGTAAAAGCCATGGCAACATCCGTACCATTTTTAGTATTGTTGTATTCTCACTTTGCCAACATGTGGGGCATTTACTTTATTTCCACCAATGGACCTAAGTACACAAGCGAAGTTCTTGGATTGGACTTGAAATCGGTAAAGACTTCTTTTTAAATGCTCCTCCACTTTAATTTAAGAACATACATATTTCTTAAATACGTATGTATTTAATCTATACGTTATGTAATTTTTCTCAGGGAGGTGCGATTACTGGATTACCCTACATCGCCAGACTCTTCTCTGGAATGGTGTTTGCGGCGGCTGGTGATTTTTTGCGAAGGAAGGAAATATTGTCAGTGGGATGGATTCGAAGATCTTTCATGATTTTCTGTAATTTCGAATTTCTTTTCTATTTCGATTTAAAAAATATAATTTATTTGTAAATTTGATTGAAACTGGAAAAATATTGCATGTCATACAGAGGCTCTTTAAATACCATTAAAAAGAATCAAGTTCTCATTTTTTGTTGATTAAATAGAAACTCTTTAATGTTTGTAAATATTTTTTTCTAGCACACGTTTGCCCTGCAATTTGTTTACTGGCCATGACTTATGCTGATTGTGACAAGTGGCTTGCTGTCTCGATGATGATTTTAGGATTAGCACTAAATGGTGCTGCTTGCCAAACAAATTTGCAAAATCATCAGGATCTTGCTCCTAACTATGCAGGATCGCTTTACGGAATTATGAACACCTTTGGCAGTTTTCCTGGCTTCATGCTTCCACCCATCATCGGTTTATTGACCAAGGAGCAGGTACGTATTAACATTTTTCATTGAAGTTTTTTTTTAATAAAAAAGGCCTTTTCGAAATGATTTTGTAATTATTTTACAGAATGGAATCGAAGAGTGGCGCATTATCTTTTGGGTCTCGGCCGTTGTCTTCGCTTCAGCGGCAGTGTTTTTCTGGTTCTTTGGATCAGCCAAGATCCAACCATGGAATGATCTCACCGAACAGAGGCCGGAAACCCTCGCTGAAGAAGAAATCAGAATGACCGACATGAAAGGCAAAGGAATGCCAAGCGAGAATGAAGAAAACCAACGACTTTAACTGCTCAGTAGTTAATATTTCTTTTTCTTTAAAGATAAATTTTAAACTTTCTAGGCGGTAACAATACACGAGAAGATTGCAAACGATAATACTCTCAATAAGGACTTTCGTTTATCGAAGCAGAAACTTGAAACCTACAATTTTATTATTAAAACCAAAATCGTGATCTGATGTATAATAATGTAGATGTGATTGTATTGTGGTTCTGAAATCTTTAATGTTGTTACACTTGTTAGTCTATCAACGTTGGGATTTTAAAGATTAACTATCTGTTGAAACTTTGAATCGCAATTATTCAGGGATTTCGGCCAACGATCGTTACAAGCAATTAGATAAGAAAGTCCATCGAGTATAAATGTTTAACCTGCGTTTCCGTGTTGTGTGAAATTTATAAGTTATAATCAATTCAACAGAGTGTTTCATCATTCTTAACTTCTTTTACTATGTGAAAATCTAAATTCAAAGCACTCTTTAAAAGAGAACGAATTTTAAAGCATTTAAGTTTAGAAACGTCTAAATTTAAAAGCGTTCGATAACTTGATAATAGTTACATTTTAAAAAAAAGTCACCCAAATAAATAAGTAAATCGTGCCAAGACAGAGTATTATTTTTTCAGAGCTGCACGATAATAAAAATTTGATGTGGTGCACTTATAGAGCAACATTTCTGTAAACAGATTACATAATTGTTGCAAAACGAATTCTAGTTTCCGTTGATTCCTCAATGTATGAATATAGTCAATACATTAATTACTATTCATGCGGTTTTGTAAACTGTCATCGCTATCATCTTGGAAACCGATATCTCTTATCACTGTCCAAAGCACACTTCATTTTACGTTAAGATATATTTTGCGAAGAAACTTTACACTACTTTTTTTAAGGATCTACGTTCTATCAAAATAAGGAGTCGAAAAATAATTATTTTTTATTGTAGGCAAAGATAAGTAGTTTTTTTTGTATAGTTATTCTTACAAAAGCTTCGTGCTTAAATTGTATACTTACTTATTTGAAGACATGAGAATGACAACTCGATAAAGACCATTTAAAGTTGGTCCCTAAATTAAGTTATTTTAATTATTACTTGGGGGGGCCAACTTCAAATGGTCTTTAACAAGTTGTCATTCTCATATCTTTATTTGTATCTATTTTAAAATTGTGTCTACTTCAATGAGTGTACACTGACTGGTATTTAAAAGTACTGACAATGAAAATTTTTATTCTCTATCTTAAGAATAATTAGAGAGATTCTGTCGAGAAGAGTCATGACAGAGACTTTTGATAAATGGATTTTTCTCAAGAACGAAGCGAAGTCTAAGGATTGACTGTAATAGTATATTATGCAACATGTGCGTAAAATCGTACACACGAGTTGCATACTATATTTTTTGACACAGGGTGCGTAAAATGCGTTTTTACGCACTAATTTGGGTGTTTAAAAACGCATTTTTCGCACATTGTGTCAAAAATAAATTGGATGGCATCATTGTTTACTCTGCGTTTTCTCGACGTCAATAATAAGAGTTGCAGAATTACTGTAAATTCGTCAATTGAAAGCAAGATACGTAAGAAATCAAAATGTACCGGTGATATCAAAGTGTTCTGCATTATTTTTGCATTTAAAATTAGGTAGTTTATTATGACATGACTCAACAATGGTCCATACGATAAGAAGGATTTATTTTCTAGGAAATGTACAAGTTTGGAATTTGATGTCCGTGTAACTATTTTTGATTGACTACCAATAAATCTAATGGCATTAAGTATTTGGAATATTTAATCGACCTCTCAATTTCTAAACGGAACCGTTTTGGAAAATGTGCCGTTCGAGGATTTAACACTTCGTTTTTGAATTTGATTTCTAGGTCTGCTTTCATACATTTCTTCATTTCCTTCAGATAAAGTAACAGAATCGATTTCTTGATTTTCATCTTCTCCGGGACACGTTTCTCGAGTACAGAAAGCACTTTTTAGAATTTTAAGAGCTGTTGCTTCTTGTGGTGGTAAATCACTCTGAGATTTGGAACCATTTTTGCTTTCAGATTTTGAGGAAATTTTGCTAGCAGACTTGGAGGAAATTCTGTTTGTAGATTTTTTAAAGGGTGGACCGCAAACGGATCTGGAATCTGTTAAAAATAAAATTTGCTGGAATGAAATTTATGAGGAAATTATTGAGGGATGCTGAAAGTTCTACCTTGAAGGGACCAAAGTTTGGAAGGAGGAAGATCCACGTCCGACCAACCACTTGGAGAAACTAAAATGAGATTTTCATTATTAAAAAGTTTGTTTTATTCCACGATAATATTTTCCTTAAAGTTACAAAGTCGAATCTTATGCTTTAATATTTAATTAATAGGTACTCTTTGACTACTTTCTATTAGCTGAAAGATTTGATACTTTTTTAATGTCTAAAAATAATTAAAATATAATTTTTTTTCTTGTTTTAGTGAATAACTGAATCTTACTTTTTCTACAAAGTATTCTTCTTTCAGGCTCTACTCGCTTATCACTCTTAGAAGAATCTGAAGATGTAGATTTGGAAAGTGAACTTTTGGAACACGTTTCAGTCATTTTTATATCCTTCTTTGAAACCTGAACTGACTGCAGATTGTAAATTTTGGCCTCCTTAGGAGTAGTTCGAATATAACAAGGTCTGTAGGCCAAAAGAATGTCTTGGGTTCTGAGAATTTTCTTTTCTTCTGGCAACTTTATATCTTCCTGGGATCCGGAACACCAACGACATTCTGATTCTGTGGCACAAACTGAACAAAGAACTTCCAAGGGTTCTTTGAGCTTTTCAACTTTTGGAACTCCAGCTAATTTAGTCTGAGTTGATGCTGTTTCGGTTTCTGGTTTTTTACGCCTTGACTGTGCTAATTTCCTTTTTCTTTGGATAAATACGTGGTCCATGGTTTTAGCTAAATCGGTATGGATTATATGTTATTAAAGATTTCTATTTTTTGCTTGAAATTAAAAATTCTGATCTAATTGAATTTTTTTTATTCAGGTTTTACTTGGACCGGCTTAGATAAAAAGTAGAGATTAATTCGAAAGGAAGAAAGAAGAAACGAGAGATTTAATTGGTGCAATCATTGAGGAAAAATTATTTACAAAAGAAGTGCAAAAGAATAAAAAGGTGAATGGAAATGCTTCCTGGCAGAAGACTATTGGTAAGTTTTAATACTTTAATTTGGCATTTAGTAATTTTTACTTGAACTTACGTTCTGGTTGTTTTCGACTTTCTTCCAGTTGCTTCGCAATCAAAACCGATTTTCTAATAAGAACACAGACCATATTTTTTACAACAGCCTCAGCATCTTTCGAGACCTGAGTGAAAGTCGCTTTTATTATTTCTTCAGTCAAAGGAACTATTACTGCTTTAGATTCTTCAGGATCAACCGCAAACGGACGTCTCAATTTTCTCAAAATATCCTCATCTCTGCCTTCCAAAGTTTTGCAAGAGGCAAGAGTCTGAGTAGCATTATCCAAAAATGGCAAATGAATTTCCTGGCAACAATTGTCTAGAACTTCATCCAAAATATCGTCGACTATAATTCTGTTGTAAACACCATTTGCTAGACAATCCTCTAAACAACTTTTGGCTAAATTTTTTGTTTGTAGATAACTAGACAGTAATTCAGAATTGGAATCTTTCGGTTTGCAAGTTAATCCAGTTTGAGTCTCCTGATCATAAATTGCTTTTCCAGTTTTTGAATTACAAATGATGGTTGTCTGGGTCTCAGCGTTCTCAGTTTCTTTTATTGGCTCCTCCGGATCAGATATCCAAAAAGCTCGCTCTACTGCATGATTGACAGAATGCCAAGCTTCAATTTCTCGGATCTCTTCATTGGAGGCTGTTACGACGATATCTGGATCCTTGTGCTCTTTAGTTATATCTGTAAAGAGCTCTTCGATTATAATTTCCTGGGGATATTCTTTATCGAAGGTGATGATCGTCTGGCATATTTGTCCAGTCTTCAGAAGGGGAATTGATTTTTTGCTTATTGCGGCTGAAATAATTATCTGGGTTTCTACCAATTTGCTTCAACGGTTCATTATTTATGAAAATTGAGGAAATAATTTCAATTAAGCTTTTTTTCTAGGATCTTGTAGATATTACAAGTTCGTGTGCCAAAGGAGTGGTCCAAAAAAATTGAGGCACAGTCTTGTGATTTTAAAAATCAGTTCCTTAATTTATATTTTTAGTGCTTAAAAATCTAGAAATAATCTAAAATTCATTAAAAAATAATAGGTACCAATAACTTCTTTGATAGCATTTGCAACTTGACATTGATTTCCAATGTAGAATGTCTGGGTTGCCTCGTTTATTAATTCAATAGGAATGTGAACTTTATGAACATCTTGTATGTAAGTTTGACATTCAGCTTCAGCGTAGGGGATTCTGCTCAATTCGGCAGGATCTATAAAATGTTTTGCAGAACCTATAATATTTTTCACTTGAACAATATCTTTCGGCACCAGTTCAAATTTTATATCAGGACTTCCGGATATTTGGGTTTCTTCCTTGATTTCTCGAAGTACTCCATTGGCTTGGGGTGTGATTGTAAAAATTGTTTGAGCCCATAGTTCATTTTCTTCCTCCGCCATCTGAACAATTAAGTATTTGAATTTTGAATTACAAATTATTTCTGTTTTCGTTTTGATTTTATAATTTCTATTATTAATAACAAATTAGTTGTAGGTACTAGTTTCCAACAGTTTCTGTTGTAGACAAAAAATTAATTGACTGTAACTCTATTTTTCACTGACAAATGATTTATATAATAATTGGAGCATGAAAGTACTGATTCATTATTTAAAGTATCTCGTTTTTCTAGTTTCCTATTGTTTACACTTGTTATGATCATTGTCTAAGGAAAAACAGACTTTAATTCACGTTCTTAACAGAAAATTAACCATATAAGTTACTAAAATAAATAGCAATAAAGTAGAAGGGATTAAAAGTAAAATATATCCTCACTGAATTTTATTCTTGGCCTTCTAAAAGAAGAAATTAATCTTAACCTCATCAGTCTTCAAAAGCGACAGAATTTTGTTTATTTAGACAATTACCTCATGGTAAAAAAGAAGTACTATTTCTTAGTAAATAAAATAGTATTATCATTATATAGAGTTATTATTTATACTGAATGAATATTTCATTTCTGTAGAAAAATGAAATGTTTTTTAAAAACACATAACGTTGACACATGTCAATTTAAAAACAGTCGATAAAACTTCGTAAATAATTACCTTTTTTATTTTCTGAACAATTCCTGTAAATTAAATCGAATCAAAAATAAATCAAAACAGTTTCGAATCTGAAAATGCTTTTAATAATTTTAATAATTTAATAGTTTCAAATATTAAATTCCAATGTGATGGAAATTATTATATTATATAAAAATAAAATAAAGTAGAATTGTGGTAAGAAAGGAAATAGAAAATTATATTCAAATTTGAATTTTTCTATTTCTTTGCCACTTTCTCTGAAAATTTATCATTACAGAAAAATAAAGTTTTATATTTATTTCTCAAGAAATGTTTACATATAAACATAAACAAACATAAAAACCTACAATCTTTTTAATTCAGTTATTGGCGGAGTGAAAGATTCACAATGAAGGTGCGAATTTGCATAGGTTTCAAAAGAACATTGATTCCATCTTTGCTTTCTGATTTAAGAGGCAGAACAGAATCATTTCCCAAAATTTCATTTTCTTCCGGTGTCCACTTTAGTCGATCTTTTTCCTCCAGCCACTGATTTCCACCCAAAGTAGTTTCATGAACCGAAGTTACAGTAAAGGCTGAGAATAGATCCTGCAAATTTTGTATTAATTACAAATAGTTATACTTAATATAATACAGGTTTTAAAATAGGTTTTAAATACAGGCTTTAAATAAAACCATGGTTTTATTTTAAAATATAAAATTTCAATTTGCAAATTGCAATTCTATTCCAAAAAAAAGTCGATTAATTAAATATCTAAAAATAAAATAAATACCTGAATGTTTACGTCGACTGGAATAGAGTATTTGACAGATTCTCCTGATTCAAAAAGGTGTTCAAGTCGCAATAAAACACTTCCATCTTTCCATGGTTCTAAAGTGAGAATATGAACGTTGGGAGGCAAAGTTTTAGCCAGACCAGAACTCTGTAAGAATATTTTAATTGTAAAGTGATTTTTCCCTTAATCTAATAAACTAACTTAGGAAACAATTTACGTAATTTTTTAAATTTTCCTCTAGTTTGGAATTAATTTCTGAATAAAGAGAAATATCTCTTTCATTCTGCAGTATTTTTTTAGAGTGTATGTTTGCGAAAATTTTATTTTATAAAAGTAAATGGAAATTAGAAACATTTTTTCTAAACTTACCTGCATCTTATACTTGTTCTTCCAATCATCAAAGGATGTGTCTTTAACTGGAGCAATGAAAATCCAAGGTCGAAGGGCCATTCTCAAAGCTTCATTTTTTTCGCGAAGTATGAATAAATTCGTATCGTTTCCAAAGATCAAAGAATGCTCTCCTCTTGCTACTAATCCTGTTCCATATGCAGTTTCATTCAAAGCTTCTCCTACTCCAAAAGCATCATCTTTCAGCAATCTTCTGTGAACCTGAAACATCAAATGTTTATTTTTAAATATTTTATATTCTGAATAACAAAATATTTTAGAGCTGAATTTGAAATTGCCTTAACAAAACAATCCAGATAATTAAAAATATTAAAAAGTGAATCAGGATATCTGAATTTTCAGACAGTTTTTTCTCACCATCAGTTCAATTTCTCCATCATTCAAACTGCTGCCTCCTTGTGCTCTGTCAGTAAGAACAGCCATTTTCAATTTTCTTTTTTTATCCACCAGAGAGATTTTTGTCGTTACAGGATAATAATTTCCTGCAATTGGCTCCACGAGATCTAAATCCCACGTGGGTCGCTTATTTCTTGTTCGTTTCAACATTTCTCTACCGTTGCTGTCTGTGAAAAATTCTCCATTTGATTTTAAGTCTGTGGTGTATTTGGTTATTATTTCTTTTCCAATCTTGTCACTGGAACATTTTTATAATTATATATTTATGATGAAATTAGAAATTAACCAGATTCACATTTTTTAATTTAAAAATTGAATTAATTAAAGAATTATAATTGACATAAAATAATTGATAAAAAAATATAATTGAATTATTACTTGATATCAATGGGACCAACTAGCCAGTTGAATTCAAGTCTGTCTTCTGAACTGTAAACTCTAACAACTTCACTGATCCAATCGTTAATAGTTAATTGAAGTTCTTGCACCAAGGGACCTAATATTTAACAAATACAAAAAATGTTATGCTATGAATATGAAAGCTGCAGAGAATAAATTTTATTATAACTATTACAATTAAATTTTCCTTCCTTATAAATCTTAAAATGATTCTGAGGCAAACAATGATGAAGGTTTAATAATTTATCAGAACCATTCAATATTGGCAATATTATTGTAATATTACAATAAGATTGCTGTTACCATTGTAACAATGGTCAAATATAAAATCTGTATTTTTGCATTGTTATTTTTAAAAATGTGTGTAATGAATTTATTATGGAAATTTTTCTGTGAAATTACAAATATAACAAAATATTTGAATGTTTCAAACGAACCTCTAAATATTTGGAAATTTCCTTTATAGGTGAAATCTGCGGCTCCAGTTACATTAGGTCTGAATATATAGGCACCAGAGGATCGATTTAAAAATTCCTCATTATTCCCTTCTACTCCCTCATAGAAATTGAATGATTGAGTTATTCTAATATTTTCCTTGAGTTTAGACTGGATAACGACTTTTCCAGTGGTATCTACAGAAATATCGTATGCCTAAAAAATAAAAAGCGTATTATAAAAACAATTATTTATTGAATATGTAATTTTTTAAAGATTCTCTCTCTCTATCATTTTTATCGTTTCTTTTTTGTTTTATTTTACTAATTCAAACTTTATTTATTTCAGATATCTTCTTCATATACTCACATCACCACCAATAGACCTATGTTGGCTTTTGATTGATTCATCAGCTTGAAATCCACTTTCCTGATTTTTTTCACTAACGTAAAAAGATTGATAACCTAGAGGAGGAATTTCAATTGCCAAAAATACCAGCTCATATAATGCAGAACTTTTTCGACCTGGAATTTTTGTCACTGCTGATGACACTGGCACGATTTGTGTTACGAGTTCAGTTCCTGTAAAAAAAAATTTATTTTATTTTTAAAAGATTTTACTTAAGATTTCACATTTTTATCGATTTAAAATTAAAAATATTTTTTACCTAGGTAATCTCTAACTCGATAGGATGTTCCTTTGACAGGAAGTCGAACATAAGTTGTAAGAGGCCTACTCGTTGGATTGTACAAAGTAACAACAAAATTTTTATTGTTTTCTGTGTGTTCACAAGAACTTACATTTAACAAAAGGCATGAATGAAATTTGGGTGGATCTTTTTCCTCTGAATTTTTGTCTTTCAGCAAAAAATTTCTGTAAAAAATTTGAAAGAAACTGATTAGTAAAACGAAATAAAATAATATTAAAAAGTTAAACAAAATATCTATAAATCTAAAATGTTAATAAATAGAGAAATCAGTAGGAAAATTATTAAAAATATTATTAGCAGCCGGACGAAAGATAAAGATTATAAAATATTACAAAATAACAAAATTTAGTTATCAAATTGATATTTATCAAATTTATTAAATTGATTTATCAAATAAATTATTTGATTGATCAAATAATCGCTGAATTAAATTTGATAATTGATTAATATTTTTAAAAATTAAATGATATAAGAATAATACCTGAAAGCAGAGTTAATAATTTTTTCTCCATCTCTCATGCTTTCGGACAGAATTCTAGAATAATCATTTGCAACGTGTTGTTTTTCTGTTCCTGTAACAGCATCATGATGTTGTAATATTCCCATTGCTTCTCGAAATTTATCTAAATCCGCACTGTCTGGCTGATTATTTAAAACTGAGAGTTGTTTTACCACCTGAAATTACATAAATATATTATTAATTAATATATTTTTAATTTTTCGTTTGCATTTTGAATTTAATTTTTAAAATAAAACTTGTTAAGTATTATGAAACATATTTTTTAAATGTAACAAGTGTCCAGGAAGTTAAGAAAATATTAATCATTTTAGTAATTAATATTTGAAAATAAACTAAATAAAAATAATAAATCCCCTTACTTGTAAAAAGTTGTTCCCCATTCTTTCATAGAATTTAATCGTTGGTCTGGAAGTATAGTAACCAGTCCAATATGAATGTGGATCACTAGCATACGGGAAGAAATCGTCACTTTTTGTTATCCAGGATAATTGTTTATCATTTACTGCTTTTAAGTAACAAGAAGGGGTTGAATAAATTGCATTATATAATGATCCATTTCTCTGGTTGGTGTATCTAATAATGAAAATTATTGCTTAAAAACTTATTCGTTTCTAATTGAATATTTCATTAATTTATAATAATTTATATGATACATTAGTATTTATATAATTATTAAGTTTTTAAATTAGAAAATTTATAAAATATTTATGAAACATAATTTTGCAACAAATAATAACGAAAAATCTAGAAAACTAATTGACTCTTTGAACAAATTGTATTATTTTAAAGATATTTATTTTCATACTTAATAAGTTTGTCCAAGTTAGTGAACCACGTATCAGCATTTTGGTAATTAAAATCGTTTCCCATAGTAATAATCACATTATTTGTTCTGTACGATTTCGCTTGTTTGTTAACAAATGCCAAAAATTGCTCAACCTGAAAAATTGAATAAATAAGTTTAAAAATAATGATTTTTTGAATGATTTTAAATGATTTTAAAATGATTTTAAAAAATAATGAAAATAAAAAATTTATTTAACTTGAATTAAATTAAAAAATTAAATTTTGAAAACATACTCTAGCATTTATATTATAATCAGGACTCTCGGTGTCGTCAATTAAAGGTGCATCTGAGCAAAGAATATCGAAACAAAAACCATCTGGTGGACTATAAAAATTGTAGAGTACAGTTGTAAATAAATTAGAACTTTCACCTGGGGAATAAACAGTGTTTTGATAATTTTCAAATCTAAAATACTTAATCAATTACATTATTTTAAAATTAAATTAAATTATTTTTAAAATAATTTTAAATTATTTTTTTTAAATTAAAATTATTTTTAAAATAAATTTAAACTAATGTTGCTACTTAAAAAATTTAATTAGTTATTTGAATTTGGTTTGCTTACCCAAACTTGGACTGCCCTTCCAAATTAATTCTGGTGATTGAGTTTTCATACGTTGGGTTTTATCTTGATAATCAAGTCGACCAAAAAGCAGACCATCAAATCCCATTTGGGCAAACATTGAAGCTTGTTCCCTTGAATGGCCAAAGGGGTCAATCTGCCATCCAATTTTGGGCCGTGCACATTTACCAAAGGTGTCATTCAATCTCCTAATTAATTATTAGAAATAAATTGTAATAATTATCAGGTCTAAATTTGTCATTTATAAAATAGTGTGTACATTACTTTTACAAAATAATCATGGAATGAAAAATTAAATCATTAGGAAAAAGAAAAAAATATTTTGTCAATACTATCAGGTGATTTTATCAGTTTGATATTTGTTAAAAAGATGAAATGTTTGCTGAGGAAAAAATGTAGGTTCACCTGAAACCCCAGGTAAATTGATCGATAACAGAATGATAGTGGGTCACTGCCTCGTCATTCATGCTCCAACCTCCTCCAATTATTTCGAGTCTCCCTTCGTCGATCAAGGATCGAACAACAGCCTTCTCTTTTTCATTTTGCCTTAACCACCATTTCCATAAAAAAGCTGTTTCGACGTATATGAACCTATTTTAATAAATTGCATATTTTAAAATTCTTTTTTTTTCATTGGTGTAAACAAGTATCATAACTCCCTTCGATGATTAATCTACACTGAATCTATATCACAAATAATATTTTTTATAGATAAAAAAGTTATGGGTTGTTTATTTAAGCTATTATTGATTATTATTAAAATATGTATTATTAAAAAGTGAGGATACCGAAATAAAATAAAAAGTAACTGCTAAAAATTCCTAAATAATTATGAAATTAAAAGACAAAATAATTGCCTTTTTTAAAATAATTGCCTTTACCTCCTTTCTGGATTTTCCTGCAAGGATTTAACTGCAGAGTTAATAATGTATTGAACGCCTGCTATTTGGATATTATTTCGATCTGAAAAATAATTACGTACATATATTTTCATCCTTATATGTATTTATTTAAAAATAATTCTAGTAAAAATAAATTCCTTACGTCCAAAATAGTATTGATCAACCGTTTTTAGCCAGCCAACGTCGTCGTGAGTGTGAGCCACTATGTGTATATTCAACTTTTTTGGATCTGCTTTTGCACATGACTGCAAATATGGTTTTTTAAAATTAATATCAATGTAAAATTTTAATTAATAAAATAATAATGGTTACAATCGTATTTTTTGAAAAAATTGAACTGTTTCTAATTATTTTTAATGTGCGACACTAGACAGTTTTTTCAGAATGAATATATTTTCTTAAAACTTAAAACTAGATCCTAAACTGTTTTCTTTGTTGTTAATAATGAACCATCATTTTTTAAATGTAATTTAAGAACATTTTAAATATCTCCTGCCGAATTTGCAATCTTGATATGCTTTAAAAATATATTTTTTTTTGAAAGGTTAAAATTTCACTGGTGCCTGCACTTATTCCGAATAATATATTCTTATAATATACTTTTGTAATATTTAAGAAATATTTTTTTCATATGTTCTGAAAAACACAACAAATATCAATAAAAATAACTTTACTATCGCAGATTAGAGCCTCTTCAGCTAATAAAAAATTTGTAATCTTTAGTTATTCATTTGGGAAGTTTTCTATTTTCATATACAATAAAAATATTTTCCATCTCACTCAAATAGTTGACTATTTAGTAGTAGACAGTTGACTTCTTCTGTAGATTATTTGCATATTTAATATATTATGTAACGGTAAATTTTTATTATATGCACCTTTATTTAGGTCACCCGCAAAACGTGTTTTATATAAAAAATAAGAAAGGACAAAAAAAAATATCGTAAAAAAGTAAGTATACAATTTATTGGAAACACTTAAATTTGCATAATACTCAGAGGGGAATTATATTATATTGTTAATTCTGGGTTTAGTGTCAGAATAAACAATTCAATTAATTCTTAATTGATCCAAACGTTTCGGCGCACAATAGTGGCCCTCATAAGTGGTTTTTGTTTATTTTGAAAAAACATTTACAAAGTTATTCATTTTAAGACTCAAAGAATTTATGAAAAGTTTATTACTTTGCAATTGTGCTCTCTAATATTTTATTGATTTCAATTTACAACTTCATAATATTATATTACAAATTTCATTAGTTGCTCAAAACAAATAACTTTGTCCAATTATTGCAAGGACAATACATTTTTTAATTTGTGCAAACTTTACGAAAGGTATTATTGTTTAAGACTACTAAATAAAACTTAAAAATTCTATTATTATATTACAAATTATATTTATTTCTTACAACAAATAAGTTTGTCCAAATCATAATGCAAACTCTACAAAATTACTTAAGATTGTGTGTGTATAT
>JBAGKK010134016.1:0-24648 GCA_037177015.1 Euceroptres primus
GAAATATTTTTTGGTGAATCGTAAAATAACCATTTCTCCGATTCACTGGTACCTCTAACCTATCGTCAGCAATCTGTTTTCATACGACTTGAAATACGATTGAAACGCGGCCAATCGTTTCTTGCTTCCTGGGGAAGCTGGTTGTCAGCTTATGAATTAATATTTACAAATATATACTCTCAGAGATTACAAAATTTCAAACATATTTCAGATATCTCTCATTCTTGCAAGCATCCGACACATAATTAATGAATAACGCATGTTTAATATCTCTTTTCGGAGAGAAGAGATCTCTTTATTATCGAGTATAAAAATAACAATTTTCAAATGTGTTGATGAAGATGTTTCGTCATCATCATTATCTCAGTTGTATACATAATGGCTAACTATATTGGCTTAGACTTAGTACGTCTGAAACCAGAAAGCAATTCACATCTTAGACTGAAATGATGTTTTTATTTTCTGGAATTTTTTCTAAAATTTTGTGGGCACTTATTACATTTTTGAGTGCTGTGTATTTATACTTTAAGTTCGTTTTTTACACTTACTGGGAACGTAAAGATGTGCCTTTTAAAAAACCATCCGTACCGTTTGGATCAATTGGAAAAATAATTCAAGGAAAAGACAACCTTGGTGAGTAATTAGACAAATTTTCATAATCTTTTAAAACAGATTGATGAATAAAAATAGGGTCTTTTAATTTCAGTTATAAATCGACTGACTCTGATCAATCAAAAATTAATATTTTCTTTTTTATAGTCCTTTAAGGGGTCCCTCTAGAGCCCGAAAAAAGGTGCTTTTTGAGAATTTTCTTTTTTTTTTCAAATAAAAAAACAGCATAGAAGATCAATCTTCCAGGGATATTTTCATCAACTTTTGAACAAAGTTTTTAAAAAAATGACATCAAAATATTTCAAAATGGCGGAGTCAACCGCGTGTGGTGCACTGGAATGTCTCGTCGCCGAATTAGTAGGACGTACATCGTACACGATAGCGTCCGGAATTCGTAACAGAAATAGAAATAATTGTCATTTTCTTAATTTGGATTCTTTTTTACTCTATATGAACCACAAATATAAATGACTTTATCCATTTTCAATATTTTTATAAGCACAAATATTTTAAAAAATTTCATCAAAACTCGTAGTTTTGGTTGGAGCAGTGGAAATTTTCATTACTATTAAGTTTTTATCAGGTTTTTTTGGTTCAAATAGAGTAAAAAAGTATCCAAATTAAGAAAATGACAATTATTTCTGTTTCCGTTACGAATTCCGGACGCTATCGTGTACGCTGTCCTACTACTTCGGCGGCGAGACATTCCAGGTTTACTCCGCTATTTTGGAATATTTTGGTGTCATTTTTTTCTTAAAACTTTGTTCAAAAGTTGATGAAAATATCCCTGGAAGATTGATTGTCCATACTGTTTTTTTATCTGAAAAAAAATTCTCAAAAAGCACCTTTTTTCGGGCTCTAGAGGGACTGACCCCATTAAGAAACACTAATTTACATAAAAAAAGTTTAAAAAATTTGAATTTAGGCGATGCCTTTTGTAAACTCTATAAGGAATTTGAAGGACACCGATTTTTCGGAGCATATGCTTTTCATAAACCAGTGTTAGTCATTAGAGATCCAGAATTAGTGCACTGTATCCTGACCAGAAATTTTAATGAATTTCACGATCGTGGTGTTTATTATAACGAAAAATTGGATCCAATCAATGCACACTTGTTTTTTTTACCTGGAGAAAAATGGAAACTCATGAGAGGAAGGCTGTCTCCTGTTTTCACTGCAGGGAAAATGAAGCAAATTTTTTTACTGATACAAGATTCTGCAGATAAATATTCTAAAACTTTAGAACAATTTGCGAAAAGGTCTATGGTCGTTGATGTAAAGGAAATTTCATCCAGGTTTGTTAATTTATTAATTAAATTAAAAAAATGAAATAAGAGATTTTTACATTAGCCGCACCTTTTGGAATAACAAGGTAAGGAAACAAATTAATGAATTCTACAAATTGATAAAGCCTTGTAAGCAAAGAATTATAAGCTGATAAAAATACCCAAGTATCTCAAAGGAATTCTGTATTATTTATTTTAATTAAATTTAATTTTATTAAAATTATTTATAAAATAAATTATAAATTAGCTCATTTTGAAATCAACAGATTTACAACAAAGATAGTAACGTCCGTCGTTTTTGGAATTGAAAGTGATCCTATTGAAAATCCAGATGAGGAGATCCGTGCTTGGGGAAGTAGAATTTTTTCATCAGAGACCTTGCGCAGAAATCTCGGATTTTTTGCTCCATCGATACTTTCTTCTTTGGGAATCACTTTCACTCAAAAGGACCTATCAAATTTTTTTCAAAAACTTTTCATAGAGGCTGTTGAATTTAGAGATAAGCACAATGTTATAAGAGGCGATTTCTTGGATTTACTAAGACAATTGATGAAAGAATCAGATGAACCTGATAAAATAGATTCATTACAAAAGACTGGTAACATTTTGGTCAACTAATTAATAATTTTATTTCTAATAATTATAAAATTAATCTGAATAAAAATGGATTTTCATCTTTTCTCAAACCTTGAACTTGTAATAATAATAAATATTAAACTAAATATTAATTAAATAAGTATTAATAATAAATATTAAACTTGATTCGACAGATCTAAAACTGAAAAAAATAGAAGGAGCTGCTCTGGCATTTGGTTTCTTTTCTGCTGGATTTGAAACTACTCTTTCAACTATCACACATTGCCTATATGAATTATCGATAAATGAAGATATTCAGGAAAAAACAAGAGAAGACATTGACAAAAATTTAGAAAGTAACAAAGGAACGCTTGATTATGAAGTTTTGCAAAATATGCATTATCTTAATAAAGTTGTAAATGGTAAGTTTACATTTTCACAAAATACTTCAAGTGAAAGTATATTTAAGATTCACCGTCAAAATCTTTTTAATTGCATATTTATTAAGTTAAATCGTTTTTTCAGAAACTCTACGGAAATACCCATCAGTTGCAGTTTTAAATCGCACGTGTACCGAAGAATTTGAAATTCCAATGTCCAATATCAAAATTTCAAAAGGCACAGCAGTAATAATTCCAGTCTTGGGATTGCATATGGATCCAAAATATTATCCTGATCCAGAAAAATTTGACCCGGAACGTTTTAACAGTGAAAACACAACAAATAGAAAACCTTACACCTATTTACCTTTCGGAGATGGACCCAGAATTTGTATTGGTAAAAAATGAGTTTTCAATTTTAAACTAAGTTTTAAAATAAATTCTTTTGACTTACAAATTTATTTTTCAGGTCAGCGATTTGGATTGCTTCAAGTAAAAATCGCTCTCGTATATTTGCTTTCCAGATATCGTTTTTCTCTCTCGAATGAAACACAAAGAACTCTCAGACATAATTCTGCAAACGTCGTATATTTCCTAACTCATCCAATGCATCTACGAATCGAAATGCGTTAATAAATTAGTAAGTAAATTTAAGAAAAAAAAAACTAGAAAAACTGAAAAAAACTAAACTATATAAAACTATAAAAAAATATTAAGATATAACTCAAAATTATATTTATGTTAATAATATAAATAATTGACTGAAGTTTGGAAATGAATACAAAAATGCAAGATTCAGGTGACTATAAAGAAAGTTTTATTCCCACTGAATCAATAGCGTTACACGATTTTATTCATTACAGTTGATGAATTTCTTTTGCGGTGATAATCACTTTTGCCATTAGACGAATTTTTATTCCTGCATACTTCAATATTTACAAACTAATATTTTACAGTAGTGATGTCGCTAACTCGCAATTATCAGTGGCATTTCCGACGCTCCGGTTACGATTATTTGCGTGAATTCATATTGTCAATGACAGTTTGCGTTGCATTAATTTTGTGTGCACAGCTCGCGATATGTTCCATTTTCTTTTCCTCTCTACAGTCCTTTTCTCAGCAGGAATCGTTATTGTTAAAAGAAAGTGGCGCTAATTTTTGTATCATTTTTTTTTTAAATCAGAGTATTTTCATTTTAGAAATCTTTAATTTCAATTTTATTTACTCCATTGCAAAAGTAAATTCATTGCGCGACAGTCTTTTTTGTTAGTTATACGTATATTTCATAAAGTCACTTCGATCACTGATTAACGACCAAAAACATTTCAGACAATGTTATTCTAGAAATTAAGAAGAATTTTGTAAATTTGAACGGAACCTTTAATTCTTACAACCCGGGAACATTATTTTGAAAGAAATATTGTAAGAATTTATGATTACTATGAGATTCAGGCGAATCAACGCCTTGCAATTCTTCTTAAAAATCTATTTCAAACATTTAGTATTTTTATCAAGAAAGTGATCAATGCGTTATTATTTTTAAAAGCTTACAGCCTCTAAGTTTTTTTTTTCTTAGAAAATCTGACTCCCAATCATTTTGTAAATTTTATTACTTTTTTCTTACAATCATTTTTATTCTTTTTTCAAAGAAAGCTGGCAAATACTTGGAATTTTGGTTATTTTAGTCATAACTACCGTAACTAAAATATTTTGTTTAAAAAGATGTATTTTTTGCAGTCAAGGAGATTGTAACTGAAGATTTCTGAAAAAATATTTTCCAAATGCTAAAAGTTTGAAATTCTATTACAAATTATAAGTGCAGACTAAAGTCAGTAAACTCGGGACGACCAACTCGTATTCTATAGTACTTTATATTTATTATCCATAGCTATTTCGTAATACAATCAGTATTAATATTTACACGGTGATTAGAACGCGTTACAACAAATAATTTCTTTTAATTTTTTAGCGAGAGAAATTCGTTCCGTTATTTCTTGATCACAAGTCTAAATGTACTTTGGCAGTAGATTGACGCTTTCGCATCATTTTACGTACATTTCTGACCCAAAATGCTTAGCTCTCCTTTTGAAATAACGAAATGCCCAACCACTCAAATTCAAGTCAAGAATCTGGTTTTATTCGAAGCTCTGTCACAAGGTAAGTTTTCAAAAATAAGAAAAAACCGATATCCCTTAAAAATTTCTTTGAATTTGTCTCACAATAATTACAATTTGGTGTTTTTTTCAGCTCTTAATTACTCGAATAAAATTTATTTACGACAATTTCCGTTCACAAAACATCGATGCGTTCGGTTTATTTCTACAATACTGCAGTTTGCTTTACAAAAGGGCTGTTTATTAAAAACTTGGGGATCAGTTTCGTTTGGCATTTGGATGAGGAGCAATCTGAATTCTAAAACCATCGATAATGGTGTAACGTCATTCGCATATTTTTTTTAGTACGACTTAGCATCTAAATTCGTCACGTGAAGTCAAACTAATTAATCCTTACGCGTTCACTATTTACAATCTTGTTTTACGTCAGTGAAGTTAAATTGTTTAATGATAGCTTTCCTCTCTCGCCCGAATTCTAATTCGAATCTCGATGATATTTAATGTCAATTACAGTGAATTATGCACACGAATATACTTATTCACATATTTATATGCAAACGCATGGCTAGTCATAAATAATAAAGTATGAAAAAGCCAAATATCTTATTTAGGCGAATAAATACTATACACGTGATAGAAGAGAAAGGGACGTGTCCGAAACTGCCAAAAGTTTCACTCCTTGTTCGGACTCCGCTCGATTGGATCCTGCCCAATCAGATTTCGTCGCTGATCAGCGTAAAATTTTGCATAAAATTCTTTTCGCCGCAATTTGTGTCCGAATCATCTTTTTTACACGAAGATAAATTAATAACGTAAGTTTTCGAAATGCGAAGATGTACCTCCTGAAGTTTGCGTTACGAGATAGGCAATGATTATTCTAAAATGGGATGCAAACATTATCCTCCCGCAGGAGTTAATACATAGTATGTACAGATATGTGACTAGAAGTAAATTGCTCTTGCATGATGTAAAAGTAACCAGAGTTTCGCACGTAAAATGTACTCGTTAAATACAGCACACCCAAACAAAATTAAAATCTCATACAAAACGCATACTAGAAAAATGATCATGATTGTAATGTGAAGATTGTGATGGTTTGTTAAACGATTGTAAAATGACGATTTTAAATTCCGTTTAACCTGTGCAATAAGTTAGTCTTAAAAGATACCGCGATGAAACGATATTCGTTGTCGGAAGATCCAAGAAGCCCCTTTCGCCAAATTTATTTACTAAACTCGTGCGAGAAATAAATCTAGACTTCTGTGGTGCGGCTATAGGGGCCAGTGTCCTCCGTTTGTGATAGCTTTCGTTCCCGCTTATTGAAGAAGCCCCCTAAAAAAGATGGCTGTTGAGCTAAGCCTTTACTACCTCCAGGAATCGTACTTCCCGCGTGAACGGGGTGAACTTGTCCATGGTGCTTAATGCCTTGACTCATCGAGCTGGCGGAAGTAGATTGAAATGAAATTGACATACCGCTGTCCAAAGAACCGACGCTTCCGCGACGCTGTGGCTTCTCTCCAGCAACTGGACGTAAAAAACAAATCCTTTTCAATCATTTTTCTTAGCTAGAGAGCAAATTGATCATTTTTAAAGTTTAAAGTGCTTACATTGTTCGTGGATATCAAGAAGGGAATTGCTGAGAGCAGATCTCTTTAACTGACTTTCCATATCTGTCGTTTCTGATCTCTCTGAACATGAACCGGGACAAGGACAAACTTCCACATCGGCAACGCCTGAATCTCGATTCTCCGTACTGCCTCTCGTGCCTCTACTACTCTTTTGT
Organism: Euceroptres primus; assembly: GCA_037177015.1. Lineage (NCBI taxonomy): Eukaryota > Metazoa > Arthropoda > Insecta > Hymenoptera > Figitidae > Euceroptres > Euceroptres primus. The sequence continues at coordinate 6,752 of JBAGKK010134016.1, forward strand.
CGCTCCAATTCCGTCTCGATTCTCAAAGTCTCCATTTCGTCCATCTCGCTAATAGACTCCTTTAAATCCTCGACAAACTTGTACCGGTCCGTCTCGTTACGGGCATTGAATGTGACTAGTTCCTTTCCATCGACACGCTGCGAAAGTCTTATGCCATAAGGATAATCTGTAAGAATTCAAAACACAAGTTTCATAATTAATTTTTGTACTAATTTAAAAAAAAAAAGAAAACTAGAGTCTGAAAAAGTCTACTAAAAAACATTATACAAAAAAATATTTTAAAAAATTAAAATTATGCACCAAAGATATTTAAAACAAAACATTCTACAAAAAATGTAAATACTGCAAAAAATATATTTGAAGAAAAAAAAATTAATAAAAAATTTCAAAATATATATTAAAAAATTTGAAAATTTGAAAAAAACTCCTGGTTATATGTAATCTTAACAAATAATAAACAAAAAAGTATATTTAAAAAATTAAAACTATGGACAATAAAAATTAGAAAAAACTCCCGGTTATACGTGATCTTAACAAATAATAAACAAAAAAATATATTTAAAAAATTAAAATTATGGACAAAAATAATGCAAAAAATATATTTAAAAACATTAAAATTATGGAACAAATATATTAAAAACAAAACATTGCACACAAAAATTTAAATAATGCAAAAAGAAATATATTTAAAAAAATAAATTAACACATAATAAACAAAAAATTCTGCTAAAAATATATTTAAAAAATTAAAATTATGGAAAAAATATATTATAAATAAAACAAACTTTTTTTAAAAAAATGTTAAAAACCTTGAAAATAATAATGCGGAAAACTCCCACATTTTTACGCTGCCAATTCAGAAGCGAAATTTATGAAAAAGCTAGGAAAATTAGTGAAGAAGTAAGGCACAAAAAGAAGAAATAATTTATTTTACAATTTACATCATTTCAGGGTTACAAAATATGTAATTGTGCAAAATTAAATAAATAAATGATTAAAAAAATTTCATTCTGCCAAATCAAATGAATACATAATTAAAAAATATTTAATTATGTAAAAATAAATAAATTAGCCAGCAAAATTTTCTGAATAAAGAAATTTTAACTACATCGGGGACGTTTACGAAAATGCTGTAGAATGAACAGAAAGAGAAAACGTCCCCGGTATAGTTAGAATTTTTTTATTCGGAAAATTTCGCTGGCTAATTTATTTATTTTTGCATAATTAAATATTTTTTAATTATGTATTTATTTGATTTGGCATAATGAAATTTTTTAAATCATTTATTTATTTTATTTATTTAATTTAATTAATTAAATTTATTTATTTAATATTTATTAAATTTTGTATAATAAAACATTTATTTAATTTTGCACAATTATATATTTTGTAACCCTGAAATAATGTAAATTGTAAGATAAATTGTTTCTTCTTTTTGCCCCTTACTTTTTCACTAACAGGGTGTCTAGCGATCAGGCCATTTAAAAATCCCGGGGTTTTCCCGGTTTTCGCGCGGTTTTTTCTCGGTCAATTTTTTTTCCCGATCGAGTTAAAAATGTCTTTTTGTGATTTTTGAAAGTGAACGTATACATAGAAATGGGAATTTTAACATAATATACAGATACAAAATTTATATCGTAAAGAAAATAATTACTTATTTACACATTACAAACTTATCTTTAATCACAGACTAAAGTGATAAATATTAATCGAAAGCACATATTTTAAAACTTTTGTAACATGTAAAATAAATATTTTTTAAATTATACAGTCAGAATCACGAGTAGTTGCTTAAATGCTATAAAAATCTGAAGAATAAAAAAATAAAATATAAGTATAATACCGATCCTAAATAAAATTCCCGGGTTTTTCCCGGTCAAATAAAATTTCCGGGTTTTTCCCGATTTCCCGGTCCACTAGACACCTTGACTAATTTTCCTAGTTTTTTCATAAATTTCGCTTCTGAATTGGCAGCGTAGAAATGTAGGAGTTTTCCGCATTATTATTTTTAAGGTTTTTAAATTTTTTAAAAAAGCTTGTTTTATTTTATTTATTATTTTCCATAATTTTATTTTTTTTAAATATATTATTTTGTTTAATGTTTTTAGCAGAATTTTTTGTTTATTATTTGTTAATATATATTTTTAAATATATATTTTTTGTATTATTTACATTTTTGTGTACAATGCTTTGTTTTTAATATATTTGTTCCATAATTTTAATGTTTTTAAATATATTTTTTGCATTATTTTTGTCCATAATTTTAATTTTTTAAATATACTTTTTTGTTTATTATTTGTTAATATCACGTATAACCGGGAGTTTTTTTTTAAATTTTCAAATTTTTTAATATATATTTTGAAATTTTTTATTAATTTTTGTTCTTTAAATATATTTTTTGCAGTATTTAAATTTTTTGTAGAATGTTTTGTTTTTAATATATTTTTTGCATAATTTTAATTTGTTTAATATATTTTTTTGTACATTTTGTACGTATAATACGGATTTTATGTAATGTAGGAATCATGTAGACTAGGTTCCCAAAGCCCATGGGATAGAGTAGGACACAACTATTTCTTGCTTTGTATCTTACTCTAATCAATGTGAACCAATGAGTGCATTGGATTGGTCGAGTAACGCCGGGAAATAAGACACCGATCGTCTCGAATAACGTTGTCATGCTGAGGGAAAACAAGGCGCGCAGATGTGCGCAGATTCTTAAGAATGGACAGAGAAATATCGTGTTTGAACAAACCTTCCCATTCACCTCCTCTTTTTAGGATTTTTATTTTGAGTAAATATCGAAAAACTGAAGAGGAAGTATAAAATTTTTTACGGGTAAACCTTTCTCAAGCCATAAGGAATATTTGTGCCAAGTTTCAGACTTGTATGTAGGAGAATTTAGGAGAACACGCGTTACAAAGGATTTTTACATGAACCTTATGAACTCCGGTTTTTAGCCCTTATTGGCGTGGGGCACCGTAAGTTTAAAAAGTAGAACTTACGAGGAACTTCGAAAAGCGTGACGGCCATGCCGCAAAGTGGAAAGCTCTGCCTGAATGTGTAAGTGGGTCGGCCTTTTTTCTTGCCCAAAATTTTGGTCACAACCAGCAAGTCGTTGAACAAGAAGACCTCCCTCTGGTGAACGCCCGATCGCTCCTTCTTGTAGATGTCAGGAATTTCGTAAAGTCTGCAGTAACAGACCAATCTTCGGTGTGGCAGGGCCATATTAGGCTTCTTACCAACGAATCCAGCTTGGACTTTCATCACCTGAGTTACGTGATCGGAGCCGGGCTTGAATTCATTCGCCTTCACTCTCTCATAAACGCCAATTAGGATGTCCTTATCGATATCGCCACAATCGTCTATGCCTCGGAGATTCTTGATAAAATCCTCAATCCTCATTCTACGCTCTGGTTTCAGGTTCGGCGTGTGCAGATCCGTGTTGAGCATTATGATCGCGAATGCGAGGACGAAAATCGTGTCCGCTGATCGCAACCTCGAAATCACATCGGGATTACACTGGCAGTATCGCTGGCTAAATACTTCCATTAATCGCTCGATCTTCTGAGCCTCGCCTGGCATCCTAAAGTACGTCTGGAACTTTCGTAAAGCCACATCCACCTGCATTCCAGAAAGATCCAACTCGTGCGAAAAGCATCTGAAAGTTGGAAACAAATTTGATGTTAATTTTATGAATGTTAATTCTATTCATGTAGTTTTAAAGGCGAAAGGAAACTCACTCTAGAACAGCCATGTTGAAAGTGTTCTGCAAATTTCCAAGGTACTCTCCGATCATTTGCTTCGAGAGCCCCTTCCTGGTGATCAAAAATCGAGCGACTCCCTGTGGACTGTTTTCTAGAAAGCCTTGCCTGATAAGATAGGTGATACCCCTCTCGGGTTTCTTATTGAACAGGTTGAGCCCGACTCTGTATTGGCGTTTTCTGTTCTGTTCAGAAACTTTATAGCCCGTTTGAGATATCGTCTCGGTATGATCCATGAGCGGGTGTTGATATCCGGAATTCGCATGGGAGTGACCGAGTTCCTTGACGCTATTCATCATGTTATTACTCTCGTTCGTGTGACCACAGTCTTGGTGTTCGGGTGAGCCCGACTGAAAAGAAAAAAAAGCTTAATCCCAAAAGGCCTTTTGTCTTTTCTAAGCCCTTTCAACGCCGCTTTACCGTTATAAAAAAAAAAAACACTAAAAATCGACCTTTGTTAAAGTCCCATGAGCCGTGTGTTAGTTTTCAGGAAAAGCATTCACTTCAACCATAATATTCTGGGTCTTTCACTCAATATTCAATTATTGAATTCCAAGTTACAAGTATTCAAGTTGGAATTCATTGGTCCCAATTCGATACATTAAAAGTGTTTTCAAAAATTAGAAAACTTGCAAGTTGTAGTTTATTCAAGGGTTTCCCCTAAAAAAATTCCAGGACTTTTTCAGGTTTTCCAGGTCAAAAAATAAATTTTTCCAGGTACCATTTTTTAATTATTACCATAAACTTTAAAGAAAACAATCTGTTTTTCTTAAGCCTGTAAGATAGAAATAATTCAAACAACTAAATGAACCATATAAAATGATTATTATGCGATTTTTTCAATTATTGAGTTTAGCGAACTGTATCTGACTATATGTATAAGCTCAAAAAACTATTTTTTATTTAAGGGAATAGTTTCTAAAAAGAATTAGTAGTTTTCTACTAACTATTAGTATTTTTCTACTATTTATTAGTAGTTTTCTATTAATTACTAGTAGTTTCCTACTAATTATTAGTAGAAATGCTTACTACTTCAATTCGTTGAAGACTTCTCGATATTTCATTCGTAGTTCTTGACTAATTCAGATTTAGAGCATTATTTTAATTATTAATTATTTTAATTAACAATTAGTATGAAACTACTAATAATTAGTAGAAATACTTACTAATTCAATTGGTGGAAGACTTCTCGTTATTTCATTAGTAGTTCTTGACTAATTCAGATTTAGAGAATATTATTTCATTTGAAGACTGAAAAAAATGGTTAATTGGGCCAACTATTTAGTTTGTAAGATATGGTACTGCTATTTTATTAGTTGATACTGCTATTTTATTACTTGGGACAGCCAAGTCCAACCAATTTGCCAACCAGCCAACCAATTTGGTTTTTCCAGGTAAAACAAAAATTCATGGACTTTTCCAGGTTTTCAAGGATTTCCAGTTGCAGTGATTGTTCAATTAGTACCAGCAACTAATAAAATGGTTTCTCAAACAAATAAAACAGCAGTACCATATCTTACAAACTAAGTAGTTGGCCCAACTAATCATTTTTTTGAGTGAAGAAAACTAGTAATTCAGATGTAGAGAGATAAGAATTCCCGAACTATGAGTAAAATTCAGGGACTTTTCTAGGTTTTTCCAGGTAAAACAAAAATTCAAGGACTTTTCCAGGTTTTCAAGGATTTCCAGTACACTAGACACCCTGGTTTATTCTGATTTAAAAGATAATAACATAATTAATAACAGAAATAAGAAACTTTAAAGTTTTTTAAATTTAAAATTTTTTTAAAATTTCAAACAGCTTTTATATTTGAAGCCTTCAAATTTGAATATTTACGAATTTTGAATTTTTAACTTCTAAATATCAACATTCCCTATCTTTATTCTGAACTTGCAATTTTTTTCTGGCCATCCAAAAGCTTCAGTTTTTGAAACAACTTTAAGATTCCAGGTGTAAAAATTAAAGAGTTGGAGGTAGAGCGACGTTGAAAAGCGAAGTAAAAAGGAACAGGCGTGACTCACAATGCCTTTATGCTTCCAAATGGGCGAGCCCCTCTGTGCATCTCCTTCTGAGCTTTCGCAATTAGTAGAATCGCTTCCGGAGCTTTGTACAGAACTAAGACTTCCATTTTCTACACTTTTACTGAGACCATTGTGTCTTGGTTCCATCGATCTCGAGGTAATCGAAGAAGTTCTCTTTGGAACTTCTGGAGGTACTTTCTTGGCTGATCCTCTATTTCTTCCTCCGGAGCCCATCTGGGATGCATTGGTCCAATTCTGCGAGTGCGTTGCTTGTAGATTATGAGGCGTCGATGGAGAAGTGCAGGGAGTCCTGTGAGGATCCCTGTGTGGAGTTTCCTGTCTCAATCCACACAAAGCTTCCTGCGCGTTATAAAGCTCTGGATTAGGATCTTCGAAAAGACTAGGTCTGGAGTTTAATATATTCCAGATGTTTGAGTTGTAAATATTTTGATTATGTCTTCTACTTGAAATTAGTATCGAAAGAAGGCCAACTCGTGAACAAAATTGAGATTACAGATGATGGAGATCGTTAAAAATTCAAGTAGAACAACAGATGGCGTTTGTTGATCTTTTTACCATTACTCTAAAACAAGGGTCTTCCGGGACTCTTGTCCACAATATTTTGCGAAAGACCCAGACGTGATCGTAAAACTTAGTTTTAAACTTAAATAGAAAACTGTCGGAAAAGATGAAAGGCATGAAGAGTGCAGGCGAAATGAGATCAAATCCATTTATATATGCTTATGCACTCATCAAGAGTGTTGAGGAATGAGATCAACTCCATTTATTATGAAGCTCTGTAGCTTAACAACTTGCGTATGGGAAAATCATCTGGTCATAAAATCTATAATATACGAATGTTTATCCATTTTCTTTTGAATTTATTACCTCGTATAAATAGTCGAACTGTACTTTGAAATGGTTCTAATAGATTTAATACTTTAAAATGTAAAATTGAAACAGATTCCTCCACCTTCATCCTTCAACTTTCCTCTATACTCTTCAATCTGTTCTAAATTTCCTACTCACCTGTGGATTATAATAATGAATGCTGGAGCCACTTTCTTGAGAGCTAGACTCCCAGCAGGGACTCGGTGGAGGTTGGTGTCTAGCACAAGGACTAGGCGTCATGGAATTCGGATGACGTCCACTCTGATGAACGTTGTGATTAACATGCTGATGAGCATTGACTCTATGACCTCCAATTTGCACCTCGCACCTTCCACTCTGACTTCTGGGCATAGGCGACTGACATTGGGAATTATCAGGATGTCTCCTTTCCCGCAAGGACATGCTCCTGATTGGCGCGGGACGATTTCCTCCCTGGGCCTGCTGTATATAAATCTGATTGTGATAAGGCAGCCTCTCATGATCTTGACGATCTGAAGCCTCCTGCAGCTTCCGGCTTAGTCGCTTTTCCGCCTTGGCCATTGCTGTGATCGCAGCGAATTTTTTGAGAAGCGTGTACCTCCGGAAAGCCCTCTGGATCGTCAGGGCTGCATTTCTCGCCTTCACTCCACCGTATTTCCTCTCCAGCATCTCAATTTGTTTTTCCAGTAAATCCTGGGACAGTTCATACCTGCTCAAGAAAAAAATTGAGACTATGTTAAATACAAGTCTGTGAGAACTTGGGGTGTTGTAACTCCGAGCGAGTTGGGTGGAATTTATGATATCAGCAACTCGGTCGATTTCCCTGGAGGGAAGTTTTGCTACGATGTGCAATTTCTACATATTCAGGTGTTCACAGGAAAAGGAGATATGACCACTGTGCAAATCGATAATAATAAAACGGTGGTATGGGGCTCCTATTTTGGCGGTTGAATTGCTGACGTCAACGACTACGTGGCTTGGCCCTTTCCTTGTGCAAATGAGCACCGAGGGGCAGCCGAGAACACACAATGCGCTCTGCTTTAGAGATGATTCTCCGGGCTTATACAGGACCTAACTTTAGGCTCATGTTTTGCATAAACTGGTATTACACTATATAGTCTTAAGAATTTTTTTTCTGAAAGTGCCGAGAGATTTGAGGGTGAATTCATGCGAATGTTAAGGAAAGCTTTATATCTTTTCTGCAGGAAATTTTTTAGACAAATTTTCTCAATTTTGAGAAAAGCATATCATTGGAATTCATGGAAAAATTTGAAAGCCTTTAAATTTGAAGAGATTTTTGAGACAAATTTTCTCAATTTTGAGAAAATCATATCATTGGAATTCATGGAAAACTTAGAACCTTTCATGTTTCATGGAAAAATTTGAAAACCTACAAATTAAAAAGTATTCAAAACAACTACATAAAAATTTGAAAGAATTTACAGAAGGTAAAAAACAGGAAAAATGCGAGGGACTTTTTAAATATCCAAGGTCAAATGTCATAAAAAATGGTCTTAAGATAAAAATAATTATCATACAACAAAGAGGACGATCCTAATGGCAATAACGGATTGTTTAGTAACAATAGTGAGAAATCATTTGCAACCTTGAAAGAATTTATTCACACGTTTTAGTCAAATTAGGAATGGAAGAAAAGTCTCTCAGTTATTATTCAAGCATTAAGTCCTTTTTTATATTAAAAACACTGGAGATATAAAGAAAATAATGAACGTAATAGCTTGTCATTACGTCACTTCCTTAAAGAGACTTAATTATAATGATTCGGTTTATATATGAAAGATCAGTTGCACATGTGTTGAAACATAAATGAAACATAAACATAAACATGGAAATAACTCGACCACCTGACGCTTCGATGTATTGTACTCTTCAACTTTTGGACAAGTGAAGAGCCACCTGTTGCAAAGTGACACAATAAAATTTCTTTATTTTCAAGATTCCTAGAATCCTTGCCCGATAATCCAAATTACTCTGGATGAAATTAATCAGAAAATTTTCCAGAAGTATTTGAGTGAAATTGAATCTTGAAAGATTCTAGGGATTTTTTGCTCCAAATAAAAACTTTCATCAATTGGAAACTACTCAGAATAAAGAAAAGAAAACTTGTCTCAAATAAAAGACGAAGAATTTTGGAGTCTCAAAGATCCTGAAAGTGCAGACTCTTCTTTTACTCTCCAGAGATTATAATCAGAGCCTAGATAAGTTCTTCTCGAGTAAACATTTTAAGTTTAGAGACAAGGGAGGATTTAAGTTTGGAGATGAAAAAGTGTAAGTCCTTAAGCTCTGGACCTGTGTAAAAGGTCATCAACGGATTATTTTAATGGGAATAACCGAGGGAATAACTTACCCATTTCGGACGGAACCTTTTTTGTGGCAGGCCTGCTGAAACCCGGACTGTGGCTGTCCTCCATAACCCTGGACTATTGCTCCATAACTCTGGGGTTGCCCATATCCCGAGTGCGGATACACCTGCACGGTGGATGAGGGATAAGGGCCCAAAGTATAATTTTGTCCTTGCATATACGACTGGCCTGTTATGTAGGATGTTGAAAGGGCTGTTTGATTTCCGGAGGAATATACATTGTGCACGTTTCCGCTGTGAGCCTGATTCAGACTCGCATTGTGTGCTGGCCTCTCCATCTTTTGTGGGAAACTGCAACAGAAAAAGGAACGTCTTATAAAAAAAGTTCCGGCAAAAAGTACGATCATATTTCTCTGGATTTATTATATTTTAAATATACCTGAGAAAGAAGCAAGCAAAACTTGTTAAATCCACTTTGTGGACTGTTTTTGTGTTTGGAATAAGATAAATTAAATTCGACTACTAAACTTGAGTTAAGGCAAAAGAACCAAATCCGGATCAAAGATCCAAATTCGAATCACTATTATTTTTTCCATAAACAACTACAATTGTAAATTAAACTTTTGTTAAACCTTTAACTTATCAATTAAACTGAACATTTCACAAAAATCCTTATCTAAAAAATTGATGGTCCAAAAACCTCGCATTTTCGATATTTCATTGTTGTCGCTTTTCCGCAATGCTGATTGAATTTTCCAAATAATTAGAAACTTAGGGTAAGTATCCTAATTACTGCGGGTGCACGTATTACTGCGATTTCTTTTCCTAATTATAATAAATTAACTATAAATAAGTTTTTTGGTCCCAAAAAATTCGTACAATTAAATAAGAATTGACTCGACCATACAGCAAAAGAATAATACTTAGCTTATTCTAATTAGGAAAAGAAATCGCAGCAATACGTACACCCGCAGTAATTGGGACACTTTCAAGTCATAGATGTGTTTTTATTTTCAAATGTCAAAAGATACTTGACTAATTGGAAAATTAAATAATTCGAAATGAAAAGTGCGTGATTATGTTTCTTAATTTTAATATAAAATTAATTAAAAGTTGTAATTTAAAAAAATATAAATAATATAACTTAATAGGGGTTTCTCCTTTAGACCTAAAAAGTTGAGTAATTTTCAAAAAATTATTTTAAAAAACTAATAAGGATGAATGAAATTTGGCATATGTAATTATATATATTTAGGCTTTATAAAAAAAAGTTTACAAAGGTTTTTAATCAATATCATGATTTTGAGAGCCAGTCAAAGTTAGAGCGCCGTTGATTGCGGCGGCCCATGGTGAAAGTGATAACTCAGGTACAAATCATCTGAAATTAAAAAATTGAGCGGGACTATCATCAGGAAACATCAGCGCGTTATATAAACTAGAATTAAAAAAATATATTGAAAACTTTGTTTTTTGTAAAAAAAAAATAAAGAAAATTTTTCGGAAAAATGAGTTTTTTTCAAATATCTATAACTTGACTAAAAATTCTTTTTTTTCTTTTAATTTTAGTCTATATTACGCGCTGATGTTTTCAGATGATAATCCCGCTCAATTTTTTAATTTCAGATGATTTGTACCTGAGTTATCACTTCCACCATGGACCACCGCGATCAACGGCGCTCCAACTTTGGCTCTCAGATCATGATATTGATAAAAAACTTTGTACATTTTTTTTGTAAAGCTTAAATATACATAATTACATGTGCCAAATTTTATTCATCCATCTTTATTAGTTTTTAAAAATAATGTTTTGATAATTACTTAACTTTTTAGGCCTACAAAGGAGAAACGCCCCTTAAGAAAATTTTTGTTTCGAAAATAGTTCTGAAGAGAGAAAAATTAAGAAAAGTCGAATTTGAAAAGGAACTAAAGTAGAGATCTTCCTGACTTAAAAATACATTAGTTGGACTTTAGGAGCTTCTATTTTGAGAAAAAATTATTTAAGGATTAACTCCCCGCACAGTCAACTTCAAAATTAATCAAATGAAGACATGAGAATGACAACTCGATAAAGACCTTTTGAAGTTGGCCCCTAAATTAGGTAATTTTAAATATTACTTGGGGGACGACTTCAAATGGTCTTTACCGAGTTGTTATTCTCAAGTCTTCAAATCTTTATGTTGATTTATAATATCAAGGAGAATGAACCTCCAAGGATATTTTTAACGAATTTTGAAAATGAAACCTAAGGGTAATTTAGAAAAAATAGCTTGAGTCATAATTGTTTACGTTATTTACGTACGTTTTTATTAAAATTATTTTATTTAGAAATTATACAGTTAATGATCTTGCAAATTTTGCAATAGATCAAATTACAAGTTTTAATAAAAACGTACCAAATAGAACTGTAAGCGATCTTTCAATGAACAAAATGAGCCGTTGAGAATTGAAATTAAATGAAAATCACTCTCTAAATCTGAATCAGTCAAAATTTTCATTGGTTTTATTCAGTGACCCATTTCTAGCTAATTTATCATTGGATTTTGACTGAATTTCAGTGAAATTGACTGAAATTCAGTCAAAATTCACTGAAGAATTAGCTAGAAATGGGTTACTGAATGAAATCAGTGAAAATTTTGACTGATTCAAATTTAGAAAGTATGATTTTTGTCTAAGACGGAGGAAAAAACGCAAATATTTAAATAAATACTTTTAAATAAATAATTATAACTCAAACTCTTTGTTTGTGTAAAACGCTTCAGTTTCTCTTTTAAAATTCATTGGGCTTAACAAAAAACTATTTTTTTGTGGATTTTATAATTCAAGATAAAGATTAATCAATTTTTAGTTTGACTGTACGGGGAGAACATGCTTAAAAGCCTTGTTCAAATTTAAATTCTGGAATTTGAATAGCTTCAATTCTAAAAACTTTGAATTACGAATTAAGGAACATAATCGAGTCTTAAATTTTCATAGTTTTTCAGTTTAAAAATCTTTAATTATGTCTAAATTGTTAAATATCGCTTTTCAGTAATGCCATTGCTTCATAATTTACTCATCTCCAAATTTTAAAGATTGTAATTTTATTCTATTTTTTTAATTTTAAAGATTTATGATCATTAAATGTCAAAATTAAAAGCAGAGAGGAAATAATTAGCGCGCGAAATGATCTAGTTTAGTTTAAAATTGTATTTATTTACGGCAAAAGCAATAATGATTTGCATTTGGACCCTTGATCCGGATTTGGTTCTTTTGCCATAAAGAAAGAAATTCTCTTATCGAAATCACTGTGAGAAAATGTCTTTAATTTTGGATTTTCGTTATCTCTTGGGTTGAATTTATTTGAAGAGAATTTAATTTTGAAACAAAGAATCCTAATTTCGATCTTGTGCTTTCTTTGAAAATAAACTTATCCATCGAATCAATTGAATCTGAGTTAATTCGGAATGAAAACATTTTTTCAAAAGCAGCGATTTGAAACACAATGTTTCTAAAATTAATTACTACTCAAATTGTGCAATTTTTATTCCAACTTTTTTTATTCCAACAAGTCATTAGTGCCACACATTTTTAATTGGTTATATAAGGCCAATTATGACGAGTTTTAAGTATAAGGAATCAGTTTTCTTCCTCTCAGTTGGTGAACTTGAAAATCGCAGTTATTAGCAGAATCGATACTGTCTGGCTTAATATCCGCTTTACGTGATTACCAAACGTAATTTCCGGTACACACCACCATTTACGCAGACGTGTTCGACACTTCTACAAACGCAGTCGTGCACAAAAGTCGATGGGAAAAATTGGCTCTTATTATTATGTTATGAATAAAGTTTCCAGTCAGTCATACAAAAAACTCCATTTCCTGTAACGTTTGTTTTAATATATTCTCAACTGTAGATTCGGGAATAGAGATAAAATCGTTTCAAATAATTTTTTAATCATTCTAAAGTATTTTAATTACTAGCATTCATTTTGTGAACGAGAACCTAATAAACAAATAATAATTCTTAAGGACTTATTAATTTCTTTACAATTAAATGAAGACCACCCTGTAAGCACAAGAAAATTTGAGCAAGTGTGGTTAGCTTCCGAATATCTGAACGACGTCGTTATGACAATTTCAGATTTATGACGACTTAATAAGCTTAAAGGACTTCCCTAAATTTTCCCAAACTCTGGCAATGTTTTCACTTTATAATTAGTAAGTTTCTAAATTAATAAATTAATGAACTAATGAGTTAAGCTATTACATCATGAACAAAAATATTTAAAAAATTTGTTTTGAGTAATTTTCAACATTTCCTCCATCTGAGCTTTAATTTTCTATAATTTTCCCTATTTTTAAAGTTGTTTTTGCTAGGAGTGGAAATTATTTCAACGAGAAGGTGATACCCTTGTGGAGATCTATTTCATTACCCACTTTGCCTAATTAACCTTCGCATAGACGTGTCGAGTGTTCAAAGGAATATATAAATAATTGAGCACGTGTCACGCGTACGAAATTCGCAATCGTTATTGCAAGCTCGTCATCTTTCACCATATGAATCATTCTATGAATCATGAATTGAAATCCCCATCCCCCACAAGTTATTCCATGTTACCCCAATTATATAACGTGGAAGTTGAACATACCCCACGAGAAATCCACTAACGACGATTATCATGTTGAGTCTGATTCGTTGAACTCTTGACAACAAATTTTGTGTCACTGGCACTAACTTTTTTTTACATAAAATAGATACAATTTCAACTTTAAACTTATTTCATTCTCAAATTATTTACTAACAAGATTATTTATTAAATCAACTTCACTTTAGTAAATGTGCATTATTATTTGAGATAAATAGTAATTTTGATAAACTTTTTAAATACTTTTTGAGTTAAAGGAGATACTTTTGTAATACATCGAATTAATTTAATACACGAATTAATTTAATAAAATCGACTTTTTCTGGAAAAGAAGCGTCAGAAGATAGGTAAGGGTCTTTAAAATCCAGCAGCTCTTGGAGAACGACTGCAGGTTTCGACAACGGGTGCTTGACTGAATCATTCGAACAGCAGCTGCGTTCAAAAAAGGACCTTCTTATTCTATGCCAGAAGCCTGATCGAGGTGCAAAGGAAGGAAGACGAAGATCCAGAAGGTGGGGAAAAAAGAAGGGCTGCAAAGAAGCCCGAAAACACGCCTCTGTTTCCAGGGATGTATGCTCAAAAGAAATTAATTTAATCCCAATTTTAAACTCAAAATACACAAAAAAGTTAATTTAAAAAAGCAAATTTTAAAGTAAATTTTATTTTGGTAAATTCATACTCACCAACTGAAGCAAAGCAAAAGGTTCCAAATTAGAATTTTGCCTCCCAAATTAAGGTAAACAAACAATCAAAGATTTACAAATTTTTTACTTCAATTTTAAAACCTAATGGATCGATTCTAAAAATTGTTTATTGGTTTGTTTTTCTTTGTTTTCTGCAATACAATCAAGTTGAAAAACTAAAAAAAAATCGATAAAGTTAAAAATTTGAACGTTTATGAACCTATAAAAAAATAGTTATTTCTGATACAAGTGCGTAAAGTAAGTGATTTCACGATTTCATCTTTACGCACGTGTTTCACGTACTATTTTTTGCAACACCCATCTGAGAAAATTGAATCAAATTCACAGAAAACAATAGTATTGTGTCAAGAGCCTTGTCACTTGGAAAATGAGAACTAGGCATGTACAAGATAAGTATGTGTGCTAGTTGTACGGAAATTTCCGTGAAAATAGGCTATTGTTACGTAAATTTTCCGTATCAATGGCCTACTGTCACGGAAAAATTTCCGTAACAAAAACTTATTGTTACAGAAATACGTTATTGTTACGGAATTGATACGGAAAATTTTTCCGTATCATTAGCCTATTGTCACGGACAAATTTCCGTAACAATAACCTATTGTCACGGAAAAATTTCCTTAACAATAACTTATTGTTGAGAATATTTCCGTGCAAATAGCACACATACTTATATAATTTATAAGCCAGTCAACATATTTGTAATGTATGTACCTGAAGTTTTGAACGTTCAGATGAACGAAATTTTTATTTGATTTCATTTTAAATTCAAATTTGTTCTAAAATATTGGTTTATTGGCAAAGAAACTAATGTAATGATAATAAAGCTCATGATGCTTCTTTTTATTTGTAATTGAAAAAATATTTCAAGATAAATTTGAATTAAGAAAAAAAATTTCGTTCATTTGAACGTTCAGAACTTTATTCACATTTTAATGTTTTAATTTAGGTATCGCCATTGTGTAAAGTTTTGTTATCTCTAACGTTCTCATGCGCAGTTGGTAACGATGCGTAAAGTAAGACACCGGTGTGTAAAGTAATCTTTTCAAACATCGGTCCTAAAGTATTTTAAAATAAGTCACTTTACACATCATTTAGTGTACGTAAAATTCAACTTTAGAGGTGGGTGTTGTAAAAACAGTACTTTGTTCACTTTTTAAATCAAAGAACAATATTTTTAAAATCAGATCTTTTCTTTAATTAAAAATGGAATTTGAAAAAATATACCAAAAATTAAATGTTATACCATTGTAGTTTTAAGGTTTTTTTCTGTTACAATACATATTATTATTAATCTTGGGGGGGGGGACAAAATGTAAAAGGCTGAAAGGTCATATATGTGGAATAAATTATTATTATTAAACTAAAAATTGTAGATAGTTATTTATTTTTGATCCTATGTCGTATTTCTGAATGGTTTAATAAACGATGTTGATTGTGTTCCATAAATTAGAATAGAAGTTTTCATTTCAAGTTTTTAATTAAAACTAAAACTTATTAAAATAAAACAGAATAAGAAAACACTTGATTTATTTGTTGATGAATTATCTAATTTTATAAAAGACAAAGGGACTCGTTTTAATTGTTAATAAATTGTTTTGAGATAAAGAGGTTTTAATCGGGTTTTAAGAGATTGTTTTTAATTTTTTGGCCTTTTTTTTAATTTAAAAGGAACTTCGTGGGGTATTTAAAATTGAAATTGTTATCTTGGATACGATCCTGTACGTCAGCAGGCAGATAGAAGGCACACGCTTGCAGCTAGCTCGTGCTGGCATGGCCGTGACACTCAACCTTCTTATTTTCATTTACTTAGACGAGCAATATACGTCAAGTACAGATAAGTTACGTAAACCTTAAGACAATATTGTTCGTTGATGAGTCAAGCAATACGTAAACGGTTTTCATAAAGGCGAAGTACCACATAAAATCCGGTCGTCATAAAGAATCGATTCCTTTCAAATAATGTCTATGATTCAATTAAAACTAAAACTTATTAAAATAAAAAAAAATAGTGCAAAGTGTAGAAAATATCAAGAACAATTTTAAAAAGTCCAACTCAAATATATAAAAAGTAAGGTAAAAATAAGTAAAATAAAATAAGCAAGAAGTTATTCTGGTAAAGATAACACAATCTTTAAATAAAAATAAAAATATTTATTCGGGCCTTTTTTGCAAA
The DNA here is from genome assembly GCA_037177015.1 of Euceroptres primus. Classification (NCBI taxonomy): domain Eukaryota; kingdom Metazoa; phylum Arthropoda; class Insecta; order Hymenoptera; family Figitidae; genus Euceroptres; species Euceroptres primus. The sequence continues at coordinate 23,234 of JBAGKK010134016.1, forward strand.
GATTATTAAATTTATATATTTATGTATTATCAAATTTAAACCATTCTTATTTTATTTAAGAAAAGGAAAATTAATTGCTAAAGCGATAACACGTGACAAGAAATATGTAGAGGGAAATTTGAATTTTGGAACGGTAATGGTCATATTTTTTTCACTTTGTCACATTGTTGGAACGTGCTGCGACAAGAAAATAGTGTGATTTCCGTGATACTGTCGAATTTAAGAGTGACCTTATCCAAAAATATTCCAAGTGCTGGGAGCCAATCGATATGAATGACTATTTTAAGCTACGTGCCCTCGACATTAAGTGCTTTAATTTAATCTGACCGAAATCGATACTCCTTTGTACCAATTTTTCTGATGCAAAAAAAAGGGATGTGAAATATTATTGGATTATAAACTCTTGAGGGGGGGGGGGGGTTGTGAAATCCAGGTCAAGTTTTGTTTTTAAAGATTGGAACACATTAAAAGATGAAGATTTTTAAATTCTCGAAACTATTTATACAAAATAAGGTGGATCGAAAAACAATTTAGAAATATTTTCTTTCAAAATATTTCGACTGTTTAATGTGATTGAAGTTCTGAACGGTCAAATGACATTTTTGACGTTTTTGACAACTAAACGGCATTTTCATTTGATTTTATTTTAAATTTGTTGCAAAATATTGGTTTATTAATATTGTAATGTAATGATAAAGAAGCTCGTGATATTTCTCTTTATTTCGCAGATTAAACGATATTTCAAAAATTTGAGTTAAGAAAAAAGTTCGTTCATTTGAACGTTCAAAACTTCTGATACATACTGTTTACACAATAAGGTGAATCGAAAAACAATTTAGAAATATTTTCGAATTTCAAAATGTTTCCTAGATTTTTCTTTGAAGAAAAGACGAAATCACAATTTGAATAAATTGCTCAAATTAAAAAGACAAATGACTCCAAATTCGAAAGCTATACTCAAAATCAAAACTACCAAATTTAAGGGTATGACAAATTAGAAAGCAATCAGACTATAAACGTATCTAAGCTGAAAACCAATTGAATTGAAAAATCATGAAAATACATTCTTTAAAAGTTGAACAAATTCCAAGATATTTAATTATAAAATCCACTCCAATTCAAGAGCTGCAAAATGGAAGTACATTGAAAAGCAAGTGAAATTAAAAACCACTACAAAAGCATAAAAATTGAAAAGCTTTTAAATTTCAATCTTACAAATATAAAAGACTCTAAATTTAAAAGTACATAATATCTAGTGTTAAAAATGGAAAACTCTTTAATTATAAATCCATTGAATTTGCAATCATACAAATTTCAAAGTATTGCAATTCTGAAAACATTCTTTATACCACTCTAACCTCAAAATCTCAACTTTGACATGATTTTTCGGCTCTCGTGGTATAAAATACTGTTCG
>JBAGKK010134115.1:0-24648 GCA_037177015.1 Euceroptres primus
AAAAATATCGAAAAATATTTTTTAAAAATAAATTGCCTTATTGTTGTCCTTATTGACATCGTCGAAAACAGATTGGTGAACTTTTGCTGCTTCTTTTTTTAACTCTTTGATAAATTCGTTTTTCTTGTCCTCCGTATGCTTGATCTTTTCCTCAATCTTTTGAATGGTATCATCCAACAAGACATCTAAAGACTCTTTCGTAGTCTCCAAAAATCCTTTGGATTCTTCCGATTCTTCATTCGAATCATCGGCATGGACGACCTGATATATATATATATATATATATATATATATATATATGTATATAATAATATAAATTATTAACATTAGAATTGAATTATGGAGTGATTTTAAATAAAAAAATTAAAAATTTACAAGGATAAAAGGTTTCTTACTACAAAAGTTTATTGTTCTATTGACAAAATAGTTTTGATATGAAAGCCTTTCAATATTGAAAGTCATCCACACTTTAAAGGTTTCCAAATGAGAAAGCCTTTCACACTTGGAAGTCACCCAATTTTTAAAGCCTTTAAAACACGAGAGTCATCCAAATATAAACTTTTTCAAATTTGAAAGCATTCAAACAATGAAAATCTTGCAAAATTGAAAGCCATTCAATTTTTGAAAGTGTGCAAATATAAAAGCTTTTTAAACTTAGAAACCATCCAAATAGGAAAGCCTTCCAAAACTTGTAAGTTATTTAAATTTGAAAGTCATTCAATATTGAAAGCATTTCAAGCTTTAAAATCGTACAATCTTAAAATCCATCCAGATATGAAAGATTTTTAAAGTTGAAACTCATCCAAAGGATAAAATAATTCCAAACTTGAAAGCCATCGAAAGGATGACATCCTTACAAATTTGAAAGCCATCCAAAGGATGATATCTTTCCAAACTTGAAAGGCACCAAGTTTTCAAAGTTGGATAAGATTAAAAGTTTTATAAATTACAAAGTCTAGAAAAACCTTTCAAACTTGAAAGTCATCCAAATATGAAACCTTTTCAAACTTGAAAGCCGTTCAAATATTAAAGTTTTCCAAAACTTGAAATCCATCCAAATATGGAAGCCTTTCAAACTTAAAATACATCCAAATTTGAAAGTCATCCAAGGCTTGAAAGCCCTTTAAATTTGAATGTCATCCAAATACGAAAGCCTTCCAAACTTGAAAGTCGTCCAAATAGGAAAGTTTTCCAAAACTTGAAAACCATCTACTTATATGAAAATCTTTCAAACTTGAAATCCATCCAAATGTGAAAGTCATCCAAAACTTGAAAGTCTTTTAAACTTAAAAGTCATCCAAATAGGAAAGTTTTCAAATATTTAAAGCTTTTCAAACTTGAAATCCATCAAAATTTGAAAGCCATCCAAAGCTTAAAAGCCTCTTAAACTTGAAAGCCATCCAAATATGAAAGCCTTCCAAACTTGAAAGCCGTCCAAACATTAAAGTTTTCCAAAGCTTGAAAGCTTTCCAAATATGAACGCCTTTCATACTTGAAATACATCCAAATTTAAAAGTCAACCAAAGCTTGAAAGCCCTTTAAATTTGAATGTTATTCAAACATGAAAGACTTCCAAACTTAAAAGTCATCCAAATAGGAAAGTTTTCGAAAACTTGAAAACCTTTCAAACTTGAAATTCATCCAAATTTGAAAGCCATTCAAAGCTTAAAAGCCTCTTAAACTTAAAAGTAATCCAAATATGAAAGCACTTCAAACTAGAAAGCCATCCAAATAGGAAAGTTTTGCAAAACTTGAAAGCCATCTATATAGGAAAGTTTTCAAAAAACTTGAAAGCCATCCAAATATGAAAGCTTTTCAAACTTTAAATAAATCTAAATTTGAAAGTCATCCAAAGTTTGAAAGCCTTTTAAACTTGAAAGTAATCCAAATACGAAAGCCTTCCAAACTTGGAAGTCGTCCAAGTAGGAAAGTTTTCCAAAACTTGATAACCATCCACTTATATGAAAATCTTTCAAACTTGAAATCCATCCAAATTTGAAAGTCATCCAAAACTTGAAAGTCATTTAAACTTAAAAGTCATCCAAATAGGAAAGTTTTCAAAAACTTTAAAGCGAAATAAGAAAGCCTTTTCAAACTTGAAAGTCTTCCAGAACTTAAAAGCCATCTAAATTGGAAGCCCTCCAAAACTTGAAACCCTTCCTAATAAGAAAGTCTTCCAAAACTTGAAACACATCCCAAAAGAAAAACCATCCAAATAGGAAAGCCTTTTAAACTTGAAAGTCATCCAAATAGGAAAGTTTTCAAAAACGTTAAAGCTTTTCAAACTTGAAATACATCAAAATTTGAAAGCCATCCAAAGCCTAAAAGCCTCTTAAACTTGAAAGTCATTCAAATATGAAAGCCCTTTAAACTAGAAAGCCATCCAAATAGGAAAGTTTTCCAAAACTTGACAGCCATCCATATAGGAAAGTTTTCCAAAACTTGTAAGCCTTCCAAATATGAACGCCTTTCGTACTTGAAATACATCCAAATTTGAAAGTCATCCAAAGCTTGAAAGCCTTTTAAACTTGAAAGTCATCCAAATATGAAAGCTTTCTAAACTTGAAAGTTGTCCAAATAAGAAAGTTTTCCAAAACTTGACAACAATCCACTGATATGAAAATCTTTCAAACTTGAAATCCATCCAAATGTGAAAGACATCCAAAACATGAAAGCCTTTTAAACTTGAAAGCCATCCAAATAGGAAAGTTTTCTAAAACTTTAAAACCATCCAAATATGAAATCCTTTCGAACTTGAAATACATCCAAATTTGAAAGTCATCCAAAGCTTGAAAGCCTTTTAAACTTGAAAATCATCCAAATAAGATAGCCTTCCAAACTTGAAAGTCGTCCAAATAAGAAAGTTTTCCAAAACTTGAAAACCATCCATATATGAAAATCTTTCAAATTTGAAATCCATCCAAATGTGAAAGACATCCAAAACTTGAAAGACTTTTAAACTTAAAAGCCATCCAAACAGGAAAGTTTTCTAAAACTTGAAAGCTATCCTAATCGGAAAGTTTTCTAAAACCTGAAAGCCATCCAAATATGGAAATCTTCCAAACTTGAGATACATCCAGCTTTGAAAGCCTCAAAAACTTGAAAGCATTTTAAAACTTGAGAATCATCCACTTTTCAAAAAATTAAAAATTTGAAGCCACATGAATTTAAAATTATGAAATTAAAAACATCATCCAAATGCATATAAACTGATATAATAAAAAATAACAGATATTTACAAAAGTTAAACTGGATAAAAAAATAATAAATAAGTTTTTAAAAATATTTAATGATTTTATTTAATACTTACACCAGCCAGGAGGAATGTGGCACAGAATAAAAAGACGAATTTGTACATGATGACTGGCTGCAAATGATGGTCTCAAATTTGTGATTCACTCTTTTTATAGCCATCTGCTTATGAGTATCACGACAATTGTGCACTTGTGGAGTTATTTGAATTAAGAAGAATATATTTTTTCTAATTTCAAAAGTCTTTTTGATACATTATTCATATTTCATTTCATATAAGCATCATCAAATATTTGTGACTAGAAGGAGCAATATATCATTTTTCTAATAGAGCTGATACAAGTACTGGATTTTATTATTCTATTGAATTCTATTAAAATTATTCATATTTTATTATAATAATCATGATCACTGTCAATAAACTTATTTTTTTCGAAAAGGAAAGGAAAAAAACAATTTTCTAATCAGGTTACCACGAAACCAACACGTGATCAAATTAATTAAATAGTTTTTTTAGAAGTTCTGAATTAATTGATTTGTAATTTAATTATCTTTTATTATACCCGATTATTAATGTTATTATTATTAATCTTTATTATTATTAATATTATTATTTACATAATTAATATATTCTATTAAATAATTTAAATATTATTAATAATAATTATTAAATATCAAATATTATTAAATATTATTAATAATTGTTCATTTTATGATGTTTTATTAATTTTAATCTTACATAATTATTTTGTTATTATAAAAATGTTATTTATTAAAAAATAAGGTTTAATTGTCACATAATTCATCATATATATATATATATATATATATATATATATATATATTTAAAGTTAAAAAAGTTGTGTTTACTTCAATTATTAAATTTTCGATCTTGAATTCACTTATCAATAACGGTTATTTAAAAAAAAATTCGAGAACCTGGTGTCAGAAATTTCCAAATTTATTGAGGCATCATTGACACAGCTGAATGTTTTCTGGAAAACTACAGATCAGTTACGCTGGTTAAAAACATTTTTTTGTGAAAAAAAATTACTTAAAAATTTGTAATTTTTGTTTCCTTAAAAATTTTCGATAGTCAAAAGTCAATTATTTCTATTTCTGGTATTAATTTTATTAAAATATCTGAATTTATTAAATTAATTAAACAAAAAATTAACTGGCTGAAATAATAAAATTTAACCACTTTGAAAGTAACAACCCCAATTCAGAATTATATTTTAATATTTCGATATTGGAATTGTAAGTATAAAATAAACTAAAATTATTTTCTAAATCAGTAAACACTTGTATTTGTAAATTCTGTTTAATATTCAAACATATATTATTCAAGAAATAAATTGATTTCAAAATTATTTTTACAAAAAAGTAGCATCTATGACTATTTTCTTCAGGTAAGAAAGACGTATAGTCTAAACAAAATATTACTATTACGTCTTTTTATTTCATTACATGTTTTTAAAAAATCCTAACTAATAAAACTGATGTTTATTTTAAAATAATAAAATAACAGTGAACAAATGATTTATTTACGTTTTGATTAAATTGAAGGGAATAATTAATAAATAAAATAATTTTTATACTTATTACATATTTTTTTATGCGAATTTAAATATTTTTACTAATAATAACTACATCAAAAATTGAAAAACCAAAAACCAACAACATATAAAATTTAAAATTTCTTTACCTTTCTGAATTTGATTGAGTTTTGAAACCAGCAAATAAGATTGGAGATTTATTGGTACTTAAAAAAAATTATAAACTTATAGTGACAAGGATAATAAATTTATTAATAGTAATTAATTAAAATTATATAAATCATAGTTATATAAATAATATAAATAATTATATAAATTATAGAATATTATATTTTTGTGGTTATTGTAATTTATATTTACACGTTATTATTATTTACTATCATAAATTATTATTATGAATATTGGGAATAAAGTAGGCGTAAAAATAAATTTGGAGTAGTTTATTTATCACCCTCGAAGATTACACAGAATAATTAACAAAACCAATTTTATTGAGATTTCTTCGAATCTTGAAGAGCTTTTTGGGCTTCGATGCACTCCTTAACTTTTTGGACAATTTCCGAAGAACTATTTTTGACCTCTTTAACTCCCTTTACAGTCGAGCAGACTGTCAATTTTGGTAACAAAGTCAAAACTTCGTAAGTGAGTTTTCCTACGTTTAATAAGAGGGAAGGAACTTGTTTGGATGCAACCCAAGTTCCCTTCGCTGCAGACTGAAAAATTCATCACAATAAAATGATTAATTAATTATTTAATAATTGATAAATCATTTGTTAATTCATAATTAAGCAATAAATCCTTAAATAATCGACTGATGTTTGATATTAGAATTAATTGACGTCATTATTAAAATTAATATTAAAAAATCTATTTATAAAAATAGGAAAATGATAAGTTAATTAACTATAAATAATAAAGTAATGGGATATTATTAAATTAAAATTAATTTTAAATACTGACCGCACTGACACAGATATAAGCTTTGGCACTTGAAGTGATACCATCGATGTCTTTTATACAAACTTGAGCTTCGTCTTTGATACTAGTCAGATTTTTCACAACATTCCTGGAGCTTTCCATAATATTTTCATTGTAGCCATCAGCCTCTTCAATTATGTCAGTTACACAACGAGTGACTTCTGACAGAGCTTGGACACCTTCATGGTCAAAAGCATCTGCCATTTCGGCACATTCTGTCACATTGACATCTATTGCTTCGTTTATCATTTGTTGGACTTCAGACTTTACCTATCACATTTAAAAAATTAAACATCCTTTTGAAATTGAAAGACATCGAATTTTAAAAGTCAACCAACTTTTTAATTTGAAAGCATTTCAAAACTTGAAAGCCATTCAAATATGAAAGCCCTCCAAACTTCAGTCATCCAAATACCTTTTAAATTTAACAGCCATCCAATTATGAATGCCTTCCAAACTTAAAAGCCATCCAAGTATGAAAGCTTACAAAAACTTTAATGCTATCCAAATTTGAAAGGCATCCAAATAAAATTAAAAATTGAAAGCGATCAAAGCTTGAAAGTCATCCAGACTTGAAAGCCATCCAAAAGTCAAAGCCTTCCAAAACACGAAAGCCATCCAAATATGAAAGTCTTTCAAACTTGAAAGCCATCCAAATATGAATGTCTTTCAAATTTAAAAGCCATCCAAACTTCAGTCATACAAATATGAAAATCCTTCAAATTTAAAAGCTATCCAAATAAGAAAGCCTTCCAACACTCGAAACCCATCCAAATATGAAAGTCTTTTAAATTTTAAAGCCATCCAAACAAGCAAGTCTTTCAAATTTAAAAGCCATCCAAATACGAAAGCCTTCCAAAACTTTAAAGCCATCTAAATATGAAAGTTATTCAAATTTTAAAGACATTCAAATATGAAAATCCTTGAAATTTAAAAGTTATCCAAATATGAAAGCCTTCCAAAACTTAATAGACATCCAAATATATAAAATATTTCCAAAACTTAATAGCCATCCAAATAAGAAAGCCTTCCAAACTTCAGTCATCCAAATACCTTTTAAATTCAACAGTCATCCAATTATGAAAGCCTTCCAAACTTGAAAGCCATCCATATATGAAATCCTTCCTAAACTTGAATGCTATCCAAATTTGAAAAGTATCCAAATATGAAAGCATTGCAAAATTGAAAGCGACCAAAGCTTGAAAGCCGTCCAGACTTGAAAGCCATCCAAAAATCGAAGCCTTCCAAAACTCGAAAGCCATTCAAATATGAATGTCTTTTAAATTTAAAAGCCACCCAAATATGAATGTCTTTTAAATTTAAAAACCATCCAAATATATCCTTTCAAAACTTGAAACCCAACCAAACATCAGTCATCCAAATATGAAAATCCTTCAAATTTAAAAGCTATCCAAATATGAAAGCCTTCCAAAACTCAAAAGCCATCCAAATATGAAACTCTTTCAAATTTAAAAGCCATCCAAATATGAAAGCCTTTCGAATTTAAAAGCCATCCAAATATGAAAGCCTTCGAAAACTTGAAAGCCATCCAAATATGAAAGTCTTCCAAAACTCAAAAGCCATCCAAATATGAAAGCATTGCAAAATTGAAAGCGACCAAAGCTTGAAAGCCGTCCAGACTTGAAAGCCATCTAAAAATCAAAGCCATCCAAAAATCAAAGCCTTCCAAAACTCGAGAGCCATCCAAATATGAAAGTCTTTCAAATTTAAAAGCCATCCAAATATGAATGTCTTTTAAATTTAAAAACCATCCAAATATGATATCCTTTCAAAACTTGAAAGCCATCCTGACCTCAGTCATCAAAATATGAAAATCCTTCAAATTTAAAAGCTATCCAAATATGAAAGCCTTCCAAAACTCAAAAGCCATCCAAATATGAAAGCATTGCAAAATTAAAAGCGACCAAAGCTTGAAAGCCGTCCAGACTTGAAAGCCATCTAAAAACAAAGCCATCAAAAAATCAAAGCTTTCCAAAACTCGAAAGCCATCCAAATATGAAAGTCTTTCGAATTTAAAAGCCATCTAAATATGAAAGCCTTCAAAAACTTGAAAGCCATCCAAATATGAAAGCCTTCCAAACTTAAGTCATCCAAATACCTTTTAAATTCAACAGCCATCCAATTATGAAAGCCTTCCAAACTTGAAAGCCATCCAAATTTGAAATGCTTCCAAATCTTGAATGCTATCCAAATTTGAAAGGCATACAAATATGAAAGCATTGAAAAATTTAAAGCGACGAAAGCTTAAAAGCCGTCTAGACTTGAGAGCCATCCAAAACTTGAAAGCCATCTGAAAATTGAAAGCCATCCAAATATGAAAGTCTTTCAAATTTAGAAGCCATCCAAATATGAAATCCTTTCAAAACTTGAAAGCCATCTAAACTTCAGTCATCCAGATATGAAAATCCTTCAAATTTAAAAGCTATCCAAATATGAAAGCGTTCCAAATCTTAAGAGACATCCAAATATATGAAAGATTTCCAAAACTTAATATCCGTCCAAATTTGAAAGCTCTCCACACTTCAGTCATCCAAATATGAAAGCCCGCCAAACTTCATTCATGTAAATGCCTTTTAAATTAAACAGCCATCCAATTATTAAAGCCTTCCAAACTTGAAAGCAATCTAAGTATGAAATCTTTCCAAATTTAAAAGCCTTTAAAATTTCAGTCATCTAAATATGAAGGACATCCAAACTTGAAAGCTATCCAAATAAATAATTTCAAATATGAAAGCCTTCCGAATTTGGAAGCCAATCAAATATAAAAACCTTCCAAATTTAAAAGCCCTTTATTATGAAAGCCTGTCAAACTTGAAAGCTATCCGAAAATGAAATCCTTCTAAAACTTGAAAGCCATCCAAATTTAAAATACATCCAAGTCTGAAAACATTGCAAAATTGAAAACGATCGAAATTTGAAAGCCGTTCAAATATGAAAGTCTTTCAAAACTTAAAAGTCATCCAAATATGAAATCATTCCAAATATGAAATTCTTTCAAATTTAAAAGCCTTCCAAACTTGAAAGCCATCCAAATATGAGATCCTTACGAATCTTGGAAGCCATCCAAATTTAAAAGTCACCTAAATGTGAAAGCCTTCCAAAACGTAGAAGCGTTCCAAAATATAATTGAAATATTAATTATTAATTATTACTGCTTTATTATTATTAATTATTACTGCTTTATTATTAATACTTACTGCTTTCTGAACAGAGACAATATTGTTATAAACCGACTTAGCGATATTTATGGCCTCATCTTTTAGTTTTTGACCATTTTCAGAAGTTTTTTTTGCAGCCTCCTGAATAGCGTCATCAACCTTTCTGATGAGACCATTTATCATATCAAGTAATGATTGTGCAATATTCTGGACATATGTTGGTGTAACCTCTTCTGGATTAGTTTGTGTCCCAACATCGTCAGCACAGACAGCCTAAATAATTTTGTTTTAATTACAAAATTAATTTTGTATTTATTAAGTAAATTTGTTTTTAAATTAAAATTAGTACCTATATCATACTAATTTCTAACAGCTTACAACAATTATCCGACAAGTATTCAATTAATAATTTAAATTCAATATTTATGAATTAATAATTTAGGATCGAATGAATAGCTTGTGATTCAAGAACTAACTATAAAATTATAAATTATTAATATAAATTACTAAATTTTTCATATTATATTAATATTTTAAGCACTAATAAATAATTAATATACTTACACCGGCCAGGAGGAAGGCACAGAGGAAAAATACGAATTTCGGCATGGTTATTTTTCTGCCTTTATCACAACTAAAATCAAATGTTCATTGCTGCTCTTTTTATATCAAAATTTCACGTGTTATTGAAATTAAAATTTAATAAAAATTCAAAACACTTGTGCCAATTCGTGGCTGAATTAATATCACATGTTTGAAATTCAAGGAAAAAAACTATTACCATATTATTTTACATGCATTTTTCATTATTTAAATTATAGTTTCCAAATTCTGAGTCGCAGATCTTGATACAAATATTTGTCTACAAAAATCATCTCCAATGACGCGAACATATTTTCAAATGGAAATTGCCATTCATTTTAATAGATCGGTCTATTCAAATTAGGAAAATTAATTCCTTTATTTTAAGACAAACAATCGTCAATGATCTAGCAAAAATATTATTTACTTGATAAAAATGGTTATAATGTGATAACAAAAGAGTGATGTAATGGTAAAATTTCCATTAAAATTGAAAAATATGACAATAACAATAAAGTAAAAAATGATGATTAAATAAGTATAATGGTAAAAATCCAAATTTAAACTTAGCTTTACTTTCAATTAGTGAATAACAAGAGATATTTTTTAATTCAGTCATTATAGAAAGTTTATTATTATAGGTAGTTGTTATACATTATAATTATTCATATTATAAATTCTAGACATGGATTACTTAGTAGCTAATTATTGACTGCTAGATCTTTATTTAATTAAAAAAATTTGTTGGCAATTTTTTAAATAGAATTTAATAATTAATTCAAATAGTACTTAATTAATATTAATGAAGTATTATTTGTAACTAATAATAAATCACGATGCAATTTTATTCATATTAGCTCTTCATTGCTGCATTAGCCATTTGGGTTTTTACACACGCCTTAACTTTTTCAACAAAATCCGAAGAACTTTCGTTGACTTTTTGATCTACATTTACTGTTGAGCAAGTATTTAATTTCTGCATCAAAGCCGAAATTTTGAAATCAGGATTAGTTCTTTTGGAGTAGAAGGAAGTAACTTGTCGCACCATGAACAATGTAGCATTATATGAAACCTGAAAAATTGATTACCATAAAGTTATTATATAATTATTAGTTGATCAAAAATGAATTTATTATGAATTAATCAATAATTTAATAAATAATTTGCTTTATTATTTATGTTAATGATAATTATTATGCTTTGTTATTGAAATTAATATTCATTAATCAAAGAAATGATCCTAATGAATCAGTTATTGATATTAAATCATTATTATTTAAATAAAAATAATTTTGAGAAATATACTGACATCTTTGACACATTGTGAAGCCCTGGGCTCTGGATCACTTTTACTAATGTTTTTTACACAATTGTCAGCATCAATTTTAAAGGAAGTAAACTTTTTTATGAGGATGTCGGACTGTTTGGTGATATTTTGGATGTAAACATCTAAACCTTTGATTGCATCAGACAAACAATGATGTGTGTTTCCTAGAACCGAAAAACCTTTTCGACTATAATTTAGTGCCATTTCGAAGCATGCTGTCATATTAACATCGATACTGTCATTTAATCCACTTTTGATTTCAGAATTCACCTGTTTAATAGAAAAAAGGGATTACAGAAAATTTCTTAAATAAAAAAAATTGTTGGTGTCACCCACATGTGAAATTTTTTCAGACTTGAAAGTCAACCATATATGAAAGACTTCCAAGTTTGAAAGCCTTCCAAATTTAAATGGCTTCTAAATTTTAAAGCCATCCAAATTTGAAGGCATTCCTAAACTTAACAACCTTCCAAATTTGAAATCCATACAAATATGAATATCATTCAAATATGAAAGCATTCCTAAACTTAATAGCCTTCCAAATTTGAAATATATTCAAATTTAAAAGGTACCCAAATATTGATATTCAAAGCCATCTAAATATAAAAGTTTTGCAAATTTGAAACCCATCCAAATGTCAAAGCCTTCCAAATTTCTAAGTCAACCAAACTTAAAAGCCATTCAAATTTGAAAGACATCCAAATGTTAAAGCCTTCCAAATTTTTAAGCCATCCAAAGTTAAAAGCCATCCAAATTTGAAAGACTTCCAAATTTGTAAGTCATCGAAATTTAAAAGCCATTTAAATATGAAAGCCATCCAAATGTCAAAGCCTTCCAAATTTGTAAGCCATCCAAACTTAAAAGCCATCCAAATTTGAAAGCCTTTCAAATTTTTAAGCCATCAAAACTTAAAAGCTATCCAAATTTGGAAGTCTTCCAAACTTGCAAGCCATACAAACTTGAAAGTCATCTAAACTTAAAAGCCACCCAAATATGGAAAAATTCCTAAAATAAATAGCCTTCCAAATTTGAATGACATCCAAATTTGAAAGCCATCCAAATGTGAAAATCTTCCAAATTTTTCAGCCACCCAAACTTAAAAGCCACCCAATTTGAAAGCCTTTCAAATTTGTAAGACATCAAAACTTAAAAGCTATCCAAATTTGGAAGCCTTCCAAATTTGTAAGCCATCCAAACTTGAAAGCCATCTAAACTTAAAAGCCACCCAAATATGGAAAAATTCCTAAAATAAATAACCTTCCAAATTTGCATGACATCCAAATTTGAAAGCCATCCAAATGTGAAAATCTTCCAAATTTTTAAGCCACCAAAACTTAAAAGCCATCCAAATTGGAAAGCCTTTCAAATTTGTAAGACATCAAAACTTAAAAGCTATCCAAATTTGGAAGCCTTTTAAATTTGTAAGCCATCTAAATTTGAAAGCCATCTAAATATGAAAGCCTTCCAAATTTAAAATCCATTCAAATTTGAAAGGTACCCAAATATTGATATTCAAAGCCATCTAAGTGTGAAAGCCTTCCAAATTTGAAAGCTATCCAAATATGAAAGCCTTCCAAATTTGTAAGCTATCCAAACTTAAGAACCATCCAAATTTGAAAGCCATCCAAATATGAAAGCCTTCCAAATTTGTAAGCTATCCAAACTTAAAAGCCATCCAAATTTGAAAGCCTTCCAAATTTGTGAGCCATCCAAATTTAAAAACCATCTAAATATGAAAGCCTTCCAAATTTGAAAGCCATTCAAACATGAAAGTCTTCCAAATTTGTAAGCCATCCAAACTTAAAAGCCATCTGAATTTAAAAGCCTTCCAAACTTGTAAGCCTTACAAATTTGAAAGCCACCCAAGTATGAAAGCCTTCCAAATTTTTAAGCCATCCAAACTAAAAAGCCATCCAAATTTGAAAGCCTTCAAAATTTGTAAGCCATCCAAACTTGAAACCATCTAAACTTAAAAGCCACCCAAATATGGAAAAATTCCTAAAATAAATGGCCTTCCAAATTTGAATGACATACAAATTTGAAAGCCATCCAAATATGAAAACCTTCTAAATTTGTAAGCCATCCAAAATTAAAAGCCATCCAAATTTAAAAGCCTTTCAAATTTGTAAGCCATCCAAACTTAAAAGCCATCCAAATTTGAAAGCCTTCCAAATTTGTAAGCCATCCAAACTTGAAAGCCTTCGAAATTTGTAAGCCATCCAAATTTGAAAGCCTTCCAAATTTGAAAGCCTTCCAAATTTGTAAGCCATCCAAACTTGAAAGCCACCTAATCTTAAAAGTCAGCCAAATATGGTAGAATTCCTAAAATGAATGGCCTTCCGAATTTGAATGCAATGCAAATTTTGAAAGCCATCCAAATATGAAAGCATTCTTAACCTAATAGCCTTCCAAATTTGAAAGCCATCCGAATATGAAAGCATTCCTAAACTTAATAGCCTTCTAAATTTGAAATCCATTTAAATTTGAAAGGCACCCAAATATATTTGAAGCCATCTAAGTATGAAAGCCTTCCAAATTTGTAAGCTATCCAATCTTAAGAATCATCCAAACTTGAAAGCCATCCAAATTTTAAAGCCATCCAAATATGAAAGCCTTCCAAATTTGTAAGCCAAACTTAAAAGCCATCCAAATTTGAAAGCCTTCCAAATTTGAAAACCATCTAAATATGAAAGCCTTCCAAATTTGTAAGCCTTCCAAATTTGTAAGCCATCCAAACTTAAAAGCCATTCAAATATGAAAGCTTTCCAAATTTGTAAGCCATCTAAACCTAAAAGATATCCAGATATGAAAGTATTCCTAAAATTAATAGCCTTCCAAATTTGAATGCTATCCAAATTTGAAAGCCATCCAAATATGAAAGTATTCCTAACCTAATAGCCTTCCAAATTTTATAGCCATCCGAGTATGAAAGCATTCCTAAACTTAATAGCCTTCCAAATTTGAAAGGCACCCAAATATATTCAAAGCCATCTAAATATGAAAGTCTTTCAAATTTGAAAGCCATCCAAATATGAAAGCCTTTCAAATCTGAAATCTTGCTTAACTTGAAAGCCATCCAGGAAACTTGAAATTCATCCAATTTAAAATTCGTTAAAAATTGGAATATTAACATTATTATTTACTTTTTAATTTAATAATTAATAACCTACTTTTACATTGAAAGCCTTTACAAAGTAACAGCCCTGCAATGTTGAAAGCCTAAAATATTTGAAATCCATTCCATTCTGAAAGTCTTTTAAGTTTCAAAGCCATCTAAATATAAAATTATTCTACCACTTGTGAGTCATACAAATTTCTAAACCATCCACATTTGAAAAGCATTTGAATAAAACTTTTTCATTAAAATTTTAGTAACACTATTTACTTTTTAATCTAAATCATTACTTACTTTTTCCTGAGCAGAGAAAAAGTTTGCACTAGCTAAATTTGCAATATTTCTAGCGTGGTCTCTTAATTTTGGAGCATTTTCAGAAGTTTCATTTAGAATCTCCATAGCTACATGTTTAATATATTTTGTGTGACAATCCATAAAATAGTTCAATTCATTTTTAGTTTCCAAGACATCATTTGGTGAATCTTTTGTTTTATTGGATTCACTCTGACCAACAGCAAAGTCAGCCTAAAATATTTTCAATATTAAAGTAAACATAAAAACTCAGCGTCCTCGTAAAAAAATGTAGTTTAAAATTTCTAATATATGATCTTATTAATAATTAAAAATCGAATTAACGATTTATTTTCATGGCAAATGGAATTTTAGATAAAATAGAAATAAGGTCGAATGAAAATTAGGAAAATGGCAACTCGGAAAACTTGAGTTAGGAAAAGTGACAATTAGGATAATGAAAATTAAGTAAAACAAAAATTAGGACAAAATAAAACGATTTCAAATGGAAATGTGGTCAAATTTAAATTATGTCAAAGGATGATTTGGAAAAATAGAAATTACGACAAATGACAATAATGATTAATTAAAATTATGGCCAATGACAAATCGAAGACGTGAATTTTGTCACTTGAAAATTATGGTAAGTGAATTTTATTCCTCAACTAATATTTTTAGGCCTAACTAATAATTTCAGGCCCAGTTATTAATTAATGGTTAAATTAATAATAATGTGTGCATATAGGTACTTACTCCGACCAGGAGGAATGCACAGACACAAAATACCAATTTTGACATGTTTCTCTTTATGACACTATCACAACAAGTAACACTAAATATCAGTTGCTTCTCCTTTTATGTGAAACTAACGCATGTGAAAAAGTTATCACCGTGTAAATAAAAACGCAAGATACTTATATGTATGGCCTAATTAGGGTCTTAATATTGTTTGAAATTTAACCAAAGAATTGGGAAACAATGTTTCTTACGCTTTTCAATTTGATTATTTCCAAATAGTATCTGTGTTATTGGAGGACAATATTTGACTAGAAAAATCTGTTATAGAGGAACTTCTTTTGAAATTGTAGATGAAACTAGAGCAAGTAAACTGAAATAAGTGATTTTAATTTATTGTGGCGATAAATAATTAACGATGATCGAAATAATTATCCATTCAGATAGGAAAAAAATTGAGACATTAATACTGTTTATTCACTACCTGGTTTAATAATTATTAACTTATTTATAGCAAATAATTTAAAACCTAAAATCCATCAATTTTTAAAATGTGCTATACTTTAAAGCATAAAATACTTGAGTGCCCTCCAATTTTGAAAACTAATCAAACTTTAAAGACATCCAATTTGACTATCCATTTACATCCTTTCAAGATTAAAACTAGAAAGCCATTCAAACTTGAAAGTCATCCAAACATGAAAGACTTTCAAATTTGAAAATCATACAAATTTGAAAACTTTCCAAAATTTGAAATCCATTCCAAATTTGAATGACACTCAAATATAAAAGTTTTCAAACTTGAAAGCCTTCCAAATGAGGCCCTTTTAAACTTGAAAGCATTCCAAATTGAGAGCCTTTTAAACTTGAAAGCCATTCGAATATAAACGCCTTTAAAACTTGAAAGTCATCCAAATATTAATGTGTTTTAATCTTGAAAGCTTTCCAAACTTGGAAGTCATCCGATTTTTGCATTCCACATCCTTTAAAGATAAAAACTAGAAGGCCATCCACACTTTAAAGTCACCCAAATATGAAAGACTTTTAAACTTGAAAATCATCTAAATATGAAAGCCTCCGAAAATTTAAAATCCATCGAAACTTTAATGACCCTCAAATGCAAAAGCCTTTAAACTTGAAAGCCTTCCAAATATGAGAGCCTTTCAATCTTGAAAGCCATCCGAATATGAAAGCCTTTCTAACATGAAAATCAACCAAATATGCAAGCTTTCCAAAACTTGAAATTTATCCAAACTTGAATGCCATCCAAATATAAAAGTCTTCTAACTTGAAAATCTTTTAAATATGAGAGCCTTTCAAACTTAAAAGCCATCCAAATATTGGATCGCTTTTAATATTCAAATAAAAGCCTTTCAAATTGGAAAGTCATCCAAGTATTAAACTATTTTAATCTTGATAGTTGTCGAAACTTGAAAGTTATCCGATTTTTGCATCAATTCAAATCCTTTTAAGACTAAAATCAGAAAGTCATTCAAAGTTGAAAGTCATCCGTATATGAGAGACTTTTAAACTTGAAAATCATCCAAATATTAAAGACTTTTAAACTTGAAAATCATCCAAATATGGAATGTTTCCAAAACTTTAAATTTATCCAAACTTGAATGCCATCCAAATATAAAAGTCTTCAAACTTAAAAGCCTTTCAAATATGAGAGCCTTTCAAACTTGAAAATCATACAAATATGAAACCCTTCCAAAATTTGAAATTAATCCAGACTTAAATGCCCTCCAAATATAGAAGCCTTCCAAATTTGAAACTTGAAAGTCTTCCAAGAAAGCCTTTCAAACTTGAAAATCAACCAAATATGGAAGTTTTCCAAAACTTGAAATTTATCCAAACTTTAATGCCATCTAAATATAAAAGTCTTCAAACTTGAAAGCCTTTCAAATATGAGAGCCATCCAAATATAAAAGTCTACAAAATTGAAAGCCTTTCAAATATGAAAGCCTTTCAAACTTAAAAGCCATCCAAATATTCGATGGCTTTTAATATTCAAACAAAAGCCTTTCAAACTGGAAAGTCATCCAAGTATTAAACTATTTTAATCTTGATAATTGTCGAAACTAGAATGTCATCCAATTTTTGCATCAATTCAAATCCTTTTAAGACTAAAATAAGAAAGTCATCCAAACTTGTAAGTCATCCAAATATGAAAGACTTTTAAATTGAAAATCATCCAAATATGAAAGACTTTTTAACTTGAAAATCATCCAAATATCAAAGGCTTCCAAAATTTGAAATCAATCTAAACTTGAATATCATCCAAACATGAAAGCCTTCCAAATTTGAAGCCTTACAAGAAAGCCTTTCAAACTTGAAAATCATCCAAATATGGAATCTTTCAAAAACTTGAAATTTATCCAAACTTGAATGCCATCCAAGTATAAAAGTCTTCTAACTTGAAAATCTTTCAAATATGAGAGCTTTTCAAACTTAAAAGCCATCTAAATATTGGATGGTTTTTAATATTCAAATAAAAGCCTTTCAAATTGGAAAGTCATCCAAATATTAAACTATTTTAATCTTGATAATTGTCGAAACTTGAAAGTTATTCAATTTTTGAATCAATTCAAATCCTTTTAAGACTAAAATTAGAGAGTCATTCAAAGTTGAAAGTCATCCGTATATGAAAGACTTTTAAACTTGAAAATCATCCAAATATGAAAGACTTTCAAACTGGTAATTCATCCAAATATTAAACTATTTAAATCTTGAAAATTATCCAAACTTGAAGTTCATCCAATTTTTACATTTATTCAAATCCTTTCAAGATTGAAATTAGAAAACCAGTTAAACTTGAAAATCATTTAAATATGAAAGACTTTTAAACTTGAAAATCATTCAAATATGAAAGGCTTCCAAAATTTGAAACCAATCCAAACTTGAATACCATCCAAATATGAAAGCCTTCCAAATTTGAAGCCTTCCAAGAAAGCCTTTCAAACTTGAAAATGGTTCAAATATGAAAGACTTTTAAACTGGAAAATCATCCAAATATGAAACCCTTCCAAAATTTGAAATCAATCCAGAATTGAATGCCCCAAATAAGAAATCCTTCTAAATTTGAAACTTGAAAGCCTTCCAAGAAAGCTTTGGAAACTGGAAAGTCATCCAAGTATTAAACTATTTTAATCTTGATAATTGTCGAAACTAGAATGTCATCCAAACTTGCAAGTCATGCAAATATGAAAGACTTTTAACTTGAAAATCATTCAAATATGAAAGAATTTTTTACTTGAAAATCATCCAAATATGAAAGGCTTCCAAAATTTGAAATCAATCCAAACTTGAATACCATCCAAACATGAAAGCCTTCCAAATTTAAAACTTGAAAGCCTTCCAAAAAAGCCTTTCAAATTTAAAAATCAACCAAATATGGAAGCTTTCCAAAACAAGAAATCCATCCAAAATTGAATGCCATCCAAATATAAAAACCTTTAAACCTGAAAGCCTTCAAAACATGAGAGCCTTTAAAATAAATGAATAACCATTGACAAATAAATAAAGATTTATTTTTCAATATAATTTTATTTCATCAAGTAATTTTTATACATTATTGTTATAAATTCTAAGCATAAACTTCTTAGCGGCTAATTATAATTAATTATACTTATATTATACTTATATTTAATTACTTATATTTCTATCAATAGTGCTTCATTAATAATTTATTTATTTTTTATTACAAAGTATAAATAGCTACATAGTTTTATTCAGATTATGTCTACACTTCTGCATTAATCTTTTGAATCTCGATACATGACTTAATATCTTCAATAATATTTGTGGAATTTTTCAGAATTTTTTCAACTCCATTTACAGTCAAACAGGTAGCCAATTTCGGAATCAAATCCGAAATTTGTTGTTGTAGTTTGACAGTGGCTGCGTGAAAGGGAGCAACTTGCCTTAACATCAACGAATTGCTCTGTTTTGACACAAAAAAAAATAAAAAATTAAATTGCTAATAAATTAAACATTGATAAATTAATGAATTTATTATCACCTAATCAATAAATCATTACGTAATATAGTTTTAATATTTATGTTAATCATAAACAATAAACTTAGTTCTTAAATTTAATTACCAATAAATAGTAAGGATTAATCAATTATTAACAGTTATTTATTATTATTATTTTTATTATAAAAATAAAAAATAATTTTGTTGAATATACCGACCTGATTTATACACTTCACTGCTTGTCGTTGCCATTTATGTTTGTTTATCACACAATGCTCAGCATCTTTTTTGAGGGAACTTAAATTTTTCAAAAGGTAATTGGAATTTTGTGTAAGATTTTGAATGTAATCATCATAGACCTTGATCGTATCAGCCAAGCAAGGGCGCATTTTTTCTAGACCAGAATACGTATCTAAATAAAAAGTTGCTGCCAAACCGGCACATTCTGTCAAGTTGACATACAAAGATTCATTTAATCCTTTAAAGATTTCAGAATTCACCTGTTTAATAGAAAAAAGGGCTTAAAAGACATTTCCAAAGTTTTTTCAATTTTGCTGCAATTATTGTTAATTAAAGAGACGAGTGATGAAAGCCACCTAAAAATAAAAGCCAACCAATAATGAAAGACTTTCAAACCTTAAATCCATCCAAACTTGAAAAGCATACAAATATAAAAGCCTTGCAAACTAGAAAGCTATCCAAATAGAAAAGCCTTCCAAATTAGTAAGCTATCCAAATATGAAATACTTTTAACCTTGAAAGCTCTTCGACTTGGAAAATGATCTAATTTTGAAAGGCATCCAAACTTAACACCCATCCACACTTAAGAGATTTCAAGAAAAAGTCTTTTAAACTTAAAAGCCATCCAATAATGAAAGCCTTTCGAACTTGAAAGCCATCCAAATATAAAAGCCTTCCCAAGTTTGAAATCATTTCAACATGAAAGCCTTTCAAACATCAAAACCATCCAAATATGAAAGCCTTCCAAATTAGTAAGCTATCCAACTTGGAAAGAAAGCTATTCAACTTGGAAAGCTTTCCAACTTGGAAAATGATCTAATTTAAAAAGTCTTCCAATTTTGAAAGACTTCTAAACTTGACAGCCATACAAACTTAAAAGATTTTCAGAAAAAGTATTATAAACTTGAAAGCCAACAAATAGTGAAAGCTTTTTAAACTTGAAAGACACCCAAATATCAAAGTCTTCCAAAATTTGAAAACATCCTAATATGAAAGCCATATTTGAATTGAAAGCCATATTCATTTTGAAAGGCTTTCATATATTTAAAAGAATTCTAAAATAAATATGAAAGCCTTCAAAAATTTGAAAACATCCAAATATGAAAGCTATCCAAATCTGAAAGTCTTTCAACAACAGAGGCCTTTCAAGCTTGAACGTCATCCAACTTAAAAAGACTTCCAAATTTGAAATCCATTAATTTTTAAAATGTATTGTTTTTTTTTGTAAGCCTAAAATAATTGAAAGCCATCCAATAATGAAAGTCTTTCAAACTTGAAAGACATCCAATAATGAAAGTCTTTCAAACTTGAAAGAAATCCAATAATGAAAGTCTTTCAAACTTGAAAGACATCCAATAATGAAAGTCTTTCAAACTTGAAAGACATCCAATAATGAAAGCCTTTCAAACTTGAAAGACATCCAAATATAAAAGCCTTCCAAAGTTTAAAAACATCCAAACATGAAAGCCTTTCAAACATGAAAACCATTCAAATATGAAAGCCTTGCAAATTAGTAAGCTATCCAAATATGAAATCCTTTCAACTTGGAAATATTTCAAACTTGGAAAATGATCTAATTTTGAAAGTCTTCCAATTTTGAAAGATATCCAAATTTGACAGCCATACAAACTTAAAAGATTTCCAGAAAAAAAGTATTTTAAACTTGAAAGCCATCCAATAGTGAAAGCCTTCGAAACTTGAAAGATATCCAAATAGCAAAGCCTTCCAAAATTTGAAAAGAACCAAACATGAAAGCTTTCATACATTTGAAAGCCTTCTAAAATTTGAAAACATCTAAGTATGAAAGCCTTTCAAACATGAAAACCATCCAAATATGAAAGCCTTCCAAATTAGTAAGCTATCCAAATATGAAATCCTTTCAACTTGGAAATCTCTCCAACTTGGAAAATGATCTAATTTTGAAAGTCTTCCAATTTTGAAAGATATCCAAACTTGACAGCCATACAAACTTAAAAGATTTCCAGAAAAAGTATTTTAAACTTGAAAGCCATCCAATAATGAAAGCCTGTAAAACTTGAAAGATATCCAAATATCAAAGCCGTCCAAAATTTGAAAACATCCTAATAAAGCCTTTCAAACATGAAAGCCATCCAATAATGAAAGCCTTTCAAACTTCAAAGACATTCAAAATGAAATCCTTTCAAAATTTAAAGGCTATCCAAATGTCAGTCATTCAAATATGCAAATCCTTGAAATTTAAAACTATCCAAACATGAAAGCCTTCTAAAACTTAATATCCATCTAAATATATGAGAGATTTCTAAAACCTAATAGCTATCCAAATATGAAAGCTCTCCAAACCTCAGTCATCCAAATACCTTTTAAATTTGGCAGCCAACCATTTATTAAAGCCTCCCAAACTTGAAAGCCATCCAAGTATGAAAGCTTTCCAAAATTTGCAATCATTCTACCCAAGCTATCCAAACCTGAAAGTCTTTAAAAAATAGAGGCCATTCAAGCTTGAACGTCATCCAAATAAAAAAGACTTCCAAACATGAAATCCATTAAGTTTTAAAATATATTGTATTTTTTGTCAGTCTAAAAGACTTGAAAGCCATTCAATAATGAAAGCCTTTCAAACTTCAAAGACATCCAAATATGAAAGCCTTCTAAAGTTCAATAACATCCAAACATGAAAGCCTTTCAAAAATGAAAGTCATTTAAATATGAAAGTCTTTGGAACATGAAAGTCCTTCAATAGTGAAAGCCTTCCAAACTTGAAAGCCATATTTAGATTGAAAGCCATATTTATTTTGGAAGGCTTTCATACATTTGCAAGCCTTCCAAAATTTGGAAACATCTAAATATGAAAGCCTGTCAAACATGAAAGCCAACCAAATATGAAAGCCTTTAAAACCTGAAAACTATCCAATAATGAAAGCCTTCCAAAATTTGAAAACATCCAAATATGAAATCCTTTCAAACATGAAAGCCATCGCATAATAAAAGCCTTTAAAACTTGAAAGCCATCCAAATATGAAAGCTTTCAAAAATTGGCAATCATCCAAATATGAAAGCTATGCAAACCTGAAAGTCTTTCAAAAACAGAGGCCTTTCAAGCTTGAACGTCATCCAAATAAAAAAGACTTCCAAACTTGAAATCCATTAATTTTTAAAATGTATTCTTTGTTAGCCTTAAAAACTTGAAAGCCATTCAATTTTGAAAATTGTCCAAAATTTTGAAAATTATCCAAAATTATCCAAACTATCCACCTTTTATAGTTGAAATCCTTTCAAATGTGAAAGGCTCTCAAGCTTTAAAACGCTCCAACTTTTAAAGCCATCCAAAAATGAAAGCCTTTCTAACTTGTAAATCATCTTAACTTAAAATATGTAGTTATCCATTTTTAATTGTATTGATTTTGAAAGTCTCCCAAATTCTAAAAGCCTCAAGAACTTATAAGCTTATATTCAAATAAGTCTTTCAAAGAATACCTTTAAAATTGAAATTGTAGTCAATTATTACAAATAAATTATTACTTACGTTTTTATAAATGGAAAAAAAATTTTCATAAGATAAATGAGTAATATTCGTAGCCTCAATTTTCATTTTTCTAATATTTTCAAAATTTTCTGGTAAAATCCTCTTGACTGTGTCATTAATTGCTCCTATGTGACGATCAATAAGAGTAATCAATTTTTTATTATTTTCCTTGCTATTAAATCGTGAATACCTTGGTGAAAATTTCCCAAAAGTACAGGCAGCCTACATTATGTTTAAAATTAAAATAATTATATTTCATTAATATCTTATAAGAAGATTCAGGATCTTCGTAAAAAATATTTTATTTATAATATAAGATCCAATTAATAATTCATTATCCAATTAGTTCTTAACATTTAGGATTCAATTAACATTTTCAATATTAATTGGATTAATATAATTGATAATATAATAGAATACTTATAAATAATTTTTAATATTATTTGGAGTTCGAAAATAAATTTAGGATCCAATTAACTTATGATTCCAAAAAACTTGTGATTCCACTATTAATTTTTGATCAAATTCATTACTAATTGAAGTTCTGAGGAATAAAAAATATCCTACATACTTACTCCAGCAAGGAGGAATGCACAGACCCAAAATAAAAATTTTGCCATGTTTCTCTTTATGCTCTGTCAAAACTAGTATTGCTAAATTTCATCATTTGTTTCTCCTTTTATATCAAACTATCGCATATGTCAACGAAATCAAAGTGTAAATAAAAATGCGAGATACCCGAATTAATAGGCTAATTATGGTCTTATGTTTGAATTTCAACGAAAAAGTTGAGATAAACACGTATTTGATTTTGATTATTTCCAAGGATTTTGCCTGGCACTGGAGGACAATATTTTCCCAGAAAAATCATCCTAACAGAAACTTATTAAAAAATTGAAGATGATGCCAGAACAAAATATCAGAACTTAAAAAAAAATAAATATAAACTGTCGTGATATAATATATAATGGGACAAAATTAAATGAATTATGTCAGGTAATAATTAAATTTTATATACAATAATATTAGAGAAAGAAAAAAAGAGAAAACATATTTCATATAATAATATGAGAAAATCAGTAAAAATCATTAATTCTCAAAATTTTAACCAAAATAGTAAAAATATGGTCAAAATTGTTACAATTGTACAAAAGGACAAATATTATGACAAAAATAGTAAAAAAATATTATTAAAATGTAAAATTTTCGTTAAAAAATTATTCGTTAAAAACAATAATAGGTGGCAAACTTCAAAGCTGTAACTTTAAACTTCACTCTGGAATTTTTTTTTCAAAATTCCATATTTTTTGAGAAGCATTTTAATAAATGCTTGTTTTTCTGTGAAAATTATCATTTTTTTCAAGAGTTTAATACCTTTAAATAACATTTTAATACATTTTAATACAGTTTTCCAATTTAAAAAAGTTTCGAAATAATAATAGTGATATATAGTGAAATAGTGACATATTAAACAATTATTATATATTAATTATATTATATTAGTACATTATATTAGTATAGAGTATTAGTATATATATTAGTGTATTAGTATTATTATATTAGTATATTAAACAAATTATTTAATCATTTATTCATAATTGAGACTTATTATGAATATATTCTAAATATATAATTTATTTATTACTTATTAATTAATAAATTTATTGAAAATAAAGCTATAAAAATTTATTTTTTTATAATTATTTAACCAATTTTTCTTCCACAGTAAACTAATATTTTTTTCTAATAAAATCCAGAAAGCTGAACATAAATTATAATTTTTAAATGTTGATTGTTTTTCTACTGTGAAAAAGTTAGAAATAATTGGCCAACTATTATTGTGTTTTGACGATAATTTTATACTTTAATCATATTTTACTATTTTTTTCATAGTTATTACTAT